>JAPMUY010008497.1:227500-230000 GCA_026901105.3 Galaxias olidus | reverse complement strand
ACAGACAGACAGGCAGACAGACCGATAGAGAGAGAAAGAGGCAGGCAGACAGACATCAAGACATCAAGAAAGAAAGAGAAAGAAAGAAAGAAAGAGAGAGAGAAAGAGAGAGAGAGAGAGAGAGAGAGAGAGAGAGAGAGAGAGAGAGAGAGAGAG
Source organism: Galaxias olidus (assembly GCA_026901105.3). Lineage (NCBI taxonomy): Eukaryota > Metazoa > Chordata > Actinopteri > Galaxiiformes > Galaxiidae > Galaxias > Galaxias olidus. Next base: position 229,844 of record JAPMUY010008497.1, on the reverse strand, counting down.
AGAGAGAGAGAGAGAGAGAGAGAGAGAGAGAGAGAGAGAGAGAGAGAGAGAGAGAGAGAGAGAGAGAGAGAGAGAGAGAGAGGCCTGCGGTGATTGCAGTGTAATTATTGGCCAGGAGAAAAAGACAAGGGCTTGGCCTACACCAAGTGATGTAGCATCGTCCTGGGGGCAAAGAGTGGGGAGGAGAAACAACCTGTGATTGTGTGTGTGCGTGTGCGTGTGCGTGTGCGTGTGCGTGTGTGTGTGTGCCTGTGAGTGTGTGTGTGTGTGCGTGCGTGTGTGTGTGTGTGGGTGTGCATGCGTGTTTGTTTTTCTGAGTGTGCGCGAGTGTGTTTGTTAATGTGTGTGTGTGTGTGTGGGGGGGGGGGGGGATATACAACATTGTGCGCAGGGTGTGTGCATGTTTGTATCTCTGTATGGGCAGGGTGTACACATGTTTAGCTGTGTACTGTGTGTGTGTGTGTGTGTGTGTGTGTGAGCGGCTTTGAGAGCTGTGACAGTCACCGTGGTGACCTAGAGGGGGGGTACAGGGCGCCCCTGCGGCCCCCTCTCTGCCGTCTGACACAGAAACACAGTTTGGGGGCATTAAAACATAACACAGGACCACTAGGGAGAGAGAGAGAGGGACAGAGGGAGGGCGACGAAAAGAGAGAAACGGAGATACGGAGAGAGTGAGTGACTGAACGGAGAGATGGAAGGAGTGACAGATAGAAAAGAGAGATAATATGTGTGCTCCAAAGAAGAAGAAGCGGGACAAGTACACGGATCGTGAAGAGGAGAGGAGAGTGTTCCACCCCATGTGAGGGAAGAAGGGAGGGAAGGAGGGATGTTACTCAATCACCCTCCCACCCCCCACCCTGTCCCCCCCCTCTTTGCCAGACGACACCAAACACATCCGAGCCTTCCACTCTGATTGGTTAATAACTACAGTGGCCGTTCATCTCTCCTCCTCCTCCTCCTCTTCTCTCTTCTCTCTCTTCCCTTCCTCTCCTTAACAAAAGATCTGCCCATCTGCTTCAGCATCCCCAGTTTATCCCCCCATCCTCAGAGGTAGGGAAGGAAGGAAGGAAGGAAGGAAGGAAGGAAGGAAGGAAGGAAGGAAGGAAGGAAGGAAAGACAAGCGAAGGAGTTTGAGTGGGAGTAGCAAAGGGAGAAGTCCCCCCCCCCCACCCCCCAAAAGAAGAACTCTCCAATGCTTTGTAAATAATTTCGAGGAGGCCCACTCTAAGTGAGTTTGAAACTATGACATAGCTCTCCGTGAGACACTTAGGGTTAGCCCTGAACGACCTGTGTGGGCACGGGCCAAAGGTCGGCTGGGGTTGACATGGCTTGGAGAAAAGGAAACTTTTCAGCAGCAAAGGAGGCTCGGCTAGCTGTGATGAGAGCTGCCGATCCGGACAGGACAGAGAGCGAATCTAAACCTTGTGATCTGAGTTTAGTAATACGTTTGAAAGGCTTCGAGTACAAAACCCAACTCATACACAATGGCATCTATAAAAAAAAAAAAGATCATCCGCCCATGAAAAGACAAGGTCAAACTATTTAACTTCTAGAAACCTCACAGAAACTTCACGCCGCCTCGTCTTTTCAGAGAAGAGCCAACCAAGGTTGCAGGAGCGATTGTGGAGTTTCGGGAGAGGAAGAAAGAGAGGAGGAGATGGGTGTACGCCTTGGCGCCTTGTCCTTTCAAAGACATAAAGGCACAGCTGGAGTAATATCTGAACGGTCTCCATCCCACACAGACAGAACACTAGAGGCGACATCGGGGCATCGTTTGTGAGCAAAAAGGTCCGCCGTCTTACCTGGTTATAGTCTTGCTCGGAATGAATGAAGGTCTATGGACAGCAGCTATGGTTTCTTCATGTTTAGTGCCAAATTGATATAGTATTTGGTATTTTGTCATTTATAATTTTTTATTTACTAAAGTAGACTATATCGTATATGTAAAATAGTTAAATATTGCAAGAATCTGCCTTTTTTTCCCCATTGACTCCCATTATAACCAGTTTAGAAGTATACCCAGGTAAGATGGCCGCCAAATGTGGACATTCTTGCATAGCACTATTGCATCACACGTGGTGTCAAGTATTCTATCTCTATGCTTGCACAGAACTATTGCATTACACGTGGTGTCTAGTATTATATTTCTATGCTTGCACAGCACTATTGCATTACATGTGGTATCAAGTATTCTATCTCTATGCTTGCACAGAACTATTGCATTACACGTGGTGTCTAGTATTATATTTCTATGCTTGCACAGCACTATTGCATTACACGTGGTATCTAGTATTCTATCTCTATTCTTGCACAGCACTATTGCATCACACGTGGTGTCTAGTAT
>JAPMUY010008497.1:205000-207500 GCA_026901105.3 Galaxias olidus | reverse complement strand
ATACGTTTGTGACCGTTAGTATGACCCCTCCATGAGTCACTGGGTGGGGGGGGGGGGTTGTAAGAGCAGAGAAATGTGCCATGGCGACGGTGAGCAAACACACCCCACCCTTCCCCTACAAGCTCTCTTCACTCTCGGCAAAAGAACACCGTTGTTGAGCAACAGCGGTCAGTTTCACACGCTGTGCTATGAATCACATTTGAATAAGGCGTTACGTGAAAAATGACTTCATGGTTACGAGAAAGGTCACGCATATATACAGTTAGGCCCAAAAATATTTGGACAGTGACACAAGTTTTGTTATTTTAGCTGTTTACGAAAACATATTCAGGATACAATTATATAATCAATATGGGCTTAAAGTGCAGACTCTCAGCTGTAATTTGAGAGTATTCACATCCAAATTGGAGCAAGGGTTTAGGAATTACAGCTCTTTAATAATGTAGCCGCCTTTTTTCAAGGGACCAAAAGTAATTGGACAATTGACTCAGAAGGCTGCAAAAAAATAATAATAACGCTGCATGGGCTCTTCCCTCATTAACCTGTCATCAATTAAGCAGTTAAAAGGTCTGGAGTTGATTCCAGGTGTATTTGCATTTGGAAGCTGTTGCTGTGAACACACAACATGCGGTCAAAGGAGCTCTCAATGGAGGTGAAACAGACCATCCTGAGGCTGAAAAAAAAGAAGAAATCCATCAGAGAGATAGCAGAAATGTTAGGAGTGGCCAGATCAACAGTTTGGTACATTCTGAGAAAAAAAGAGTGCACTGGTGAGCTTGGGAACTCAAAAAGGCCTGGACATCCATGGAAGACAACAGTGGTGGATGATCGCAGAATCCTTTCCATGGTGAAGAAAAACCCCTTCACAACATCCACTCAAGTGAAGAACACTCTCCAGGAAGTAGGTGTATCAGTATCTAAGTCTACCATAAAGAGAAGACTTCATGAGAGTAAATACAAAGGATTCACCACAAGGTGCAAACCATTAATCAGCCTCAAAAAAAGAAAGGCCAGAATTGACTTTGCCAAAAAACACCTGAAGAAGCCAACCCAGTTCTGGAACAGCATTCTTTGGACAGATGAGACTAAGATCAACCTGTACCAGAATGATGGGAAGAGGAAAGTTTGGAGGAGAATTGGAACAACTCATGATTCAAAGCACACCACATCTTCTGTAAAACATGGTGGAGGCAGTGTGATGGCATGGGCATGCATGGCTTCCAATGGCACTGGGTCACTTGTGTTTATTGATGATGTGACAAAAGACAGAAGCAGCCGGATGAATTCTGAAGTGTATAGGGATATACTTTCTGCTCAGATTCAGCCAAATGCAGCAAAGTTGATTGGACGGCGCTTCACAGTACAGATGGACAATGACCCAAAACATACTGCAAAAGCACCCCAGGAGTTTTTTAAAGCAAAGAAGTGGAATATTCTGCAATGGCCGAGTCAATCACCAGATCTCAACCCAATCGAGCATGCATTTCACTTGCTCAAGACAAAACTTAAGGCAGAAAGACCCACAAACAAGCAACAACTGAAGACCGCTGCAGTAAAGGCCTGGCAAAGCATCACAAAGGAGGAAACCCAGCGTTACAGACTTTAGGCAGTCATTGCCTGCAAAGGATTCTCAACAAAATATTGAAAAGTAACATTTTACTTGGGGTTATGTTTATTTGTCCAATTACTTTTGAGCCCCTGAAATGAGGAGCGTTTGTATAAAAATAGCTACAATTCCTACATGTTTAATCATATATTTTTGTTCCTTAAAGTCTGCACTTCAATTCCGTTGTAGTTGTTTCATTTCAAATCCAATGTGGTGGCATGCAGAGCCCAAATCATGAAGATTGTATCACTGTCCAAATATTTTTGGGCCTAACTGTATATATATATATATATATATAGTAGGCCTATACATATAGATTTTGTGTACGTGAAATCTCTGCTTAGATTTGTTTGTTGATAACCACTGAAAATGGTGTACTTCCGAAAAAGTGTTTGTTTCTGCGTTCTGGCGATATTATAGTCAGGTGTATACACACACACACACACACACACACACACACACACACACACACACACACACACACACACACACACACACACACACACACACACACACACACACACACACACACACACACACGCGTGAGCAAACACAGAAAAGCTGTCTCCTCCTCGTGACCTTATGGGCTCAAGGCTGCCCTGCCTTTAATTAAAGCTTTGACCAGAGCCTGCATGTGTGTGTGTGTGTGTGAGAGAGAACGAGAGGAAAAGAGACTGTGTGTGTGTGTGTGTGTGTGTGTGTGTGTGTGTGTGTGTGTGTGCCAGCCATCCAGCCAGATATCCAGACATCCAGTCATCCCTCCATCCCTCCATCCCTCCGTGCGTTGAGGTGTGGTGTCTCTTCATCAGCCTGAGAGCCGGAGTCTTTATGGGTCTCTGTGCTTTTATTGATTGTGGACAAAGTGCTCTCCACTCCCACCGTCACGACGAGCCA
>JAPMUY010008497.1:180000-197500 GCA_026901105.3 Galaxias olidus | reverse complement strand
CCTATCCCTAAGGGAGATGCCAGCCACCCTCCGGAGGAAACTCATTTCCGCCGCTTATATCCACACACACACACACACACCCACACACAGAGAGAGACACACGCACACACAGCCACACACACACACACACACACACACACACACACACACACAAAAACTGTGCCAGCTTCTCCTGGCAGTATGCGTCCTCTGACATTGTCATATTCCTTGCTGACGAGGCCCAGTAACCAAGGGATGACCAAGGCTATTCAGCTTTCTCATTCAACTTTCTGCCTTTTTCCTTTTACAGTGAAGGTAAAACTCAGCTCTATTCATCACTCACAACAATACGGGGTACGTTTAACACAGACACAAATCTCTCAGGATTGCAGGTACAGTGCCTTGCAAAAGTATTCACCCCCCTTGGCTTGTTCCTTATTTTGTTACATTACAACCTGTAATTTAAATGTTTTTTTAATCAGAATTTTATGTGATGTATCTGCACATAATAGTCTAAGTTGGTGAAGTGAAATGAGAAAAGAATATATATTAAAAATTATTTTTTTAAATAAAAATCTGGAAATTGGCATGTGCATATGTATTCACCCCCTTTGCTATGAAGCCCCTCAAAAGTTCTGGTGCAACCAATTACCTTCAGAAGTCACATAATTAGTGAAATGAAGTCCACCTGTGTGCAATCTAAGTGTCACATGATCTGTCAGTATAAACACACCTTTTCTGAAAGGTCCCAGAGGCTGCAACACCACCAAGCAAGAGGCATCACACCATGAAGACCAAGGAGCTCTCCAAACAAGTCAGGGACAAAGTTATTGAGAAGTACTAGTCAGGGTTGGGTTATAAAAAAATATCCAAATCTTTGATGATCCCCCGGAGCACCATCAAATCCATCATCTTCAAATGGAAAGAACATGGTACCACAACAAACCTGCCAAGAGAGGGCCGCACACCAAAACTCACAGACCGGGCAAGGAGGGCATTAATCAGAGAGGCAGCACAGAGACCAAAGGTAACCCTAAAGGAGCTGCAGAGTTCCACAGCAGAGACTGGTGTATCTGCGCATGGGACCACAATAGGCCGTACACTCCATAGAGCTGGGCTTTATGGAAGAGTGGCCAGAAAAAAGCCATTACTTAGTGTTAAAAATAAGATGGCACGTTTTGAGTTTGCCAAAAGGCATGTGGGCAACTCCCCAAATGTATGGAGGAAGGTGCTCTGGTCAGATGAGACTAAAATTGAACTTTTCGGCCACCAAGGAAAACGCTATGTATGGCGCAAACCCAACACATCCCATCACCCCAAGAACACCATCCCCACAGTGAAACATGGTGGTGGCAGCATCATGCAGTGGGGATGTTTTTCAGCAGCAGGGACTGGGAAACTGATTCGAGTCGAGGGAAAGATGGATGGTGCTAAATACAGGGATATTCTTGAGCAAAACCTGTTTCAGTCTGCCTGTGATTTCAGACTGGGACAGAGATTCACCTTCCAGCAGGACAATGACCCAAAGCATACTGCTAAAGCGACACTCGAGTGGTTTAAGGGGAAACATTTGAATGTGTTGGAATGGCCTAGTCAAAGCCCAGATCTCAATCCAATTGAGAATCTGTGGTCAGTCTTGAAGATTGCTGTTCACAAGCGGAAACCATCCAACATGAAAGAGCTGGAGCAGTTTTGCCTTGAGGAATGGGCAAAAATCCCAGTGACAAGATGTGGCAAGCTCATAGAGACTTATCCAAAGCGACTTGCAGCTGTAATTGCCGCAAAAGGTGGCTCTACAAAGTACTGACTTTAGGGGGGTGAATAGTTATGGACGCTGAAGTTTTCTGTTATTTTGTCCTATTTGTTGTTTGCTTCACACAAAAAAAAAAAAAGTCACATCTTCAAAGTTGTAGGCATGTTCTGTGGATAAAATGATGCAAACCTTCAAACAATCCGTTCTAATTCCAGGTTGTGAGGCAACAAAACATGAAAAATGCCAAGGGGGGTGAATACTTTTCAAGGCACTGTGTGTGTGTGTGTGTGTGTGTGTGTGTGTGTGTGTGTGTGAGGATTCACAAACATTGACTGTCGCATGGTGGATGCAGACGCATACGCACGCACCCAGTGACGAAACCCTCTGTAGCAGTTTGCATCAGTACCAATGTCGGGTAGCAGATAACTACACATCCAGAGACATCATCTTTCACATACATGTACGTTAGGCCCAAAAATATTTGGACAGTGACACAAGTTTTGTTATTTTAGCTGTTTACGAAAACATATTCAGGATACAATTATATAATCAATATGGGCTTAAAGTGCAGACTCTCAGCTGTAATTTGAGAGTATTCACATCCAAATTGGAGCAAGGGTTTAGGAATTACAGCTCTTTAATACGTAGCCGCCTCTTTTTCAAGGGACCAAAAGTAATTGGACAATTGACTCAGAAGGCTGCAAAAAAAAATAACAACGCTGCATGGGCTCTTCCCTCATTAACCTGTCATCAATTAAGCAGTTAAAAGGTCTGGAGTTGATTCCAGGTGTGGCGTTTGCATTTGGAAGCTGTTGCTGTGAACACACAACATGCGGTCAAAGGAGCTCTCAATGGAGGTGAAACAGACCATCCTGAGGCTGAAAAAAAAGAAGAAATCCATCAGAGAGATAGCAGAAATGTTAGGAGTGGCCAAATCAACAGTTTGGTACATTCTGAGAAAAAAGAGTGCACTGGTGAGCTTGGGAACTCAAAAAGGCCTGGACGTCCACGGAAGACAACAGTGGTGGATGATCGCAGAATCCTTTCCATGGTGAAGAAAAACCCCTTCACAACATCCACTCAAGTGAAGAACACTCTCCAGGAAGTAGGTGTATCAGTATCTAAGTCTACCATAAAGAGAAGACTTCATGAGAGTAAATACAAAGGATTCACCACAAGGTGCAAACCATTAATCAGCCTCAAAAATAGAAAGGCCAGAATTGACTTTGCCAAAAAACACCTGAAGAAGCCAACCCAGTTCTGGAACAGCATTCTTTGGACAGATGAGACTAAGATCAACCTGTACCAGAATGATGGGAAGAAGAAAGTTTGGAGGAGAATTGGAACAGCTCATGATCCAAAGCACACCACATCTTCTGTAAAACATGGTGGAGGCAGTGTGATGGCATGGGCATGCATGGCTTCCAATGGCACTGGGTCACTTGTGTTTATTGATGATGTGACAAAAGACAGAAGCAGCCGGATGAATTCTGAAGTGTATAGGGATATACTTTCTGCTCAGATTCAGCCAAATGCAGCAAAGTTGATTGGACGGCGCTTCACAGTACAGATGGACAATGACCCAAGACATGCAGCCAGCAACCCAGGAGATTACTAAAGCAAAGAAGTGGAATATTCTGCAATGGCCGAGTCAATCACCAGATCTCAACCCAATCGAGCATGCATTTCACTTGCTCAAGACAAAACTTAAGGCAGAAAGACCCACAAACAAGCAACAACTGAAGACCGCTGCAGTAAAGGCCTGGCAAAGCCTCACAAAGGAGGAAACCCAGCGTTTGGTGATGTCCATGGGTTCCAGACTTCAGGCAGTCATTGCCTGCAAAGGATTCTCAACAAAATATTGAAAAGTAACATTTTATTTGGGGTTATGTTTATTTGTCCAATTACTTTTGAGCCTCTGACATGAGGAGCGTTTGTATAAAAATAGCTACAATTCCTACATGTTTAATCATATATTTTTGTTCAACCCCTTGAATTAAACCTTAAAGTCTGCACTTCAATTCCGTTGTAGTTGTTTCATTTCAAATCCAATGTGGTGGCATGCAGAGCCCAAATCATGAAGATTGTGTCACTGTCCAAATATTGTTGGGCCTAACTGTACGTCAACAACATAGGGTTGTATGAACTGACATGGGAGGACAGGGTACTCTGCATGGTCTCAATACAAAAAATGTCTACTGCTCAAGAGCAGGCATCGATCTGATTTGACAAAACGAATAAGCATGTTGTGCAAATTCATTTAAAAACCATTTTCCTATTGAGCGGATTATATTACAAACGTCCCACTGCATTTATGACGTTACCTGACACTATCACATATTATCACTCATAGAAACTGTACAATGGGAGTGGACCAGCGCAGCATCGAATCGGCTAGTTAAAGAAATAGTTCGCTACTAAATCAAGAACCCCTGCGCTAAGCTACCGCCCATACGTTTCCAGTGAAACGCTTAGCATTGTAGCTAAACGAGAAAACTTGACGGCTCAAAAACAGCCGACGTGGATGTAAAAGCTATCCGTCTGAATCGGGACAGCACCGATCGGACGTGGGAATAAGTTCAAACCTACAAAAGGAGTGAACTATTCCTTCCTCCGCCACCTCAGCCAGTGTCAACGAGTCGAGACACTCGTACCAGAGCTACCCCTGGCTATCACCGACGAGGCTAAAATAACTCCCAGTCTCCAACGTTTGGGAGTTCCTCAGACCTTGTTAGTATCGCAGCGATAAAATGTGTCTGCTGATAAAGTGTGTGTATGTGTGTGTGTGTGTGTGGGGGGGGGGGGCGGTGTTTTCCCGGCTGTCTGGCAGAACATCGCGCGCCGCGTTTACTTTAGGCGCTGCACATCGCGGCCGTTTGGACCGGGTCAATATTTGCAGGGGGGCTATGGTAACGGAATACTTCCACACCCAAATGAACACGCTGGCCGCACATCTACAGGCAAACGCCCGCACACACACGTACGCTATGCACAGCACAGACTACTCACACACTCACACACACACACACACACACACGCTTAAACCAACGGCCAGAAAGGCAGCCCCAACAGTCCCACTCACGCACGCACGCACGCACGCACGCACGCACACACACACACACACACACACACACACACACACACACACACACACATACACACACACACAGACAGACGGACGGACGCTCAAACCAACTGCCAGCACGGCAGCCCCAATAGTCCCACTCACACACACACACACACACACACACACACACACACACACACACACACACACGTACAAACCAACAGCCAGAACGGCAGCCACACACTCACACACACACACACACACACACACACACACACGCACACACACACGCACACACACACACACACTGGGAGCAGAGAGAGACAAAGGGCCGTAGCTCATGTGAGCAGACGGCGGTCGGTGGCTGTAGTCAACAGTTAGCGTTCCCCCCTTTCCCGATGTCCACGTTTTCCCGGCATCTCGCTGGCTCCGAGAGGAAAACACGCGGAGGGGCTGGTCTCACTGTTGACACAGCTGGCTCCATGGAAAGGATTGCTTCATATGAAATATGAAGACAGCGTAGAGGTGAGAGGGGGATGGGCGGAAAGGAAGGAGAGCGAGACAGGAGAAGGAGAAACGGAGTGAGAAAGAGAAGGGGAAAAAGAGAGGGGTAGAAAAATTTTATAAAAAGAGAAATTTAGTAGAAAGAGAGAGAAATGCAAAGAGAAATATATATATAGAGAGAGTGAGAGTGAGAGTGAGAGAGATAGAGAAAGAGAGAGTGACCGAGAGAGAGAGAGAGAAAAGCGAGAGAAAGGAAAAGTGACAGAGAGAGAAAGAGAGAGAGGGGGGGATGGAGAGGAAGAGGGAAAAAAGCAAGAGAGAGAAAAGCGAGAGAGAGAGAGAGAGAGAGAGAGAGAGAGAGAGAGAGAGAGCGAGAGAGAGAGAGAGAGAGAGAGAGAGAGCGAGCACAGGAAGCGGCGTCTGGCCAAGCAGAGTATAGGAGTACAGGCTGGTTGTGTTCATGTGGGAGTCGTGCGCCTGTGGTCTGGGGTTGTGCCTCTTGTTATTTTTTCTCCACAGTGGGGAAAAACACAGTGCTTTACTTCTCTGCGTCTGCACACTCTACTTAGCCCATTACTGCGGACCGTCCTAATAGTCTGCACATGCCTCCTATCCTCTCCTCAGTCCAGCACTGTGGCCCTGTCCTAATAGTCTGCAGACGCCTCCTTTACTCTCCTCAGTCCAGCACTGTGGCCCTGTCCTGATAGTCTGCAGACGCCTCCTTTACTCTCCTCAGTCCAGCATTGTGGCCCTGTCCTAATAGTCTGCAGACGTCTCCTTTACTCTCCTCAGTCCAGCACTGCGGCCCCGTCCTAACAGTCTGCAGACGCCTCCTTTACTCTCCTCAGTCGAGCAGCATTGTGGCCCTGTCCTAATAGTCTGCAGACGTCTCCTTTACTCTCCTCAGTCCAGCACTGTGGCCCTGTCCTGATAGTCTGCAGACGCCTCCTTTACTCTACTAGGCCAAGCCCCTCTGCCCAGTCTATAGAATTCCGCGAATCCCCGACAATTTGTCCTTACATTAAATAAATAAAGCAAATAAATATCTGAATTCAAGAAGCAACACGAGAAAACAAAATTAAAAGAAACTATAAGCAACTAAGAAACTCACCAAAGACGGTCTTCTGTTAGCTACTGGAGGCCCCCATCGTCAGCGCGTGAACGAATCACTCTAATAGACTCTGTAAAACAGGCCTCTTGAGGTGAAAGCTTATTGAATGCAAGTTCTCTGTGAATCCTGAGGCAGGGTACTTGAGGGCACTTTGAGTTGTGAGGATATCTGAAGAACACATGACCTCCCACCCGTCAGAAAGTTAACCCTTTGCTCTCTGGCTCAGAGAGCGACGGGATGGCTTTCTTTCATCGCTTGGATCCATCAAGGAGCACAATATATTCCCTCTCTCTCACACACACACACACACACACACACACACACACACATACACACACACACACCACACACACACACACACACACACACACACACACACGCTAAGGCACACACACACACTACACACACACACACACACACACACACACACACACACACACACACACACACACACACACACACACACACACACGCACACACACATACACACACACACACGCTAAGACAGACAAATACACGCACACACACTCAGACACACAAATACACACACACAAGCTAACATACACACACGCACGCACGCACACACACACACACACACACACACACACACACACGCGCACACACACACACACACACACACACACACACACACACACACACACACACACACACACACAAACACACGCTCATATGCTTCCTTGCGGGGATGAAACCCTGATAGCCTTGAGCTATCTATCACTTCCAGGAAGAAGACCAGAGGCCAGGGCTGTCCAGTGGAACGAAGGGGCTTTCTCTGACAACACCCCCTCTGCCCCCCCTCTGCCTCAACCTCCTCTCCTGTCCCCCCCTATCCCCCTTTGCACCTCCCCCCCCACGACCCCCCTACCCTCCCGCCCCGCCTGCCTCAACCTCCTCTCCTAATGAAGTCCATATTTCTGAGCTCAACCCCAAAGGCTGGCCTGCTAGACTTAACAGTCCCACGCCCACAGACACAGACACACACGCACACACACTTGAACGATCCATCCCTTTACAGAACTGGCCTACAGTGTGCCTACACACACACACACACACACTTCAAAGAGACAGTGCTTCTCAAACCTCATGTGAAAGTGATCCAGGCCTAACTCCCTCCTAATCCATCTCAGACGCCGGGGAACGCCCGCTCGCCCGCTCGCCCGCACCAGGGCCGCCCGCCGCTCCGCTCGCTCCGCCAGACCAATGTGTCCGGCATCAGGGGAGCATTCCCCACGCACGGAGCAAAGAGCACGTGGCAAAAACAAACGGAGCACATTTCAAACACAGGAGAGAGATCCCCCCCCCCACACACACACACACCCCTCCACCCCCCTAGAACCCCACGATGCAGCAACGCACAGGTCACCACCGGTCCAGGGTGCTAACGCTAACCCCTCCGCACGCTCACAGATTAGGGGTCAGATTAGAGAGAGCAGGATGTAATCTCCTAATAAAGGGGCCAGCTCTGGGGTCTGATAGGCGGAGCGGCCTCACTGTGCAGCCCTGTGCTGTGGGACACTTTCATATTCTAACGGCCCTGTACGGGACGTTAAAGATGAGCCCGGCGCATCATCTATGCAAATGATACATGTACCTAGTCTGTGTGTGTGTGTGTGTGTGTGTGTGTGTGTGTGTGTGTGTGTGTGTGTGTGTGTGTGTGTGTGTGTGTGTGTGTGTGTCTGTGTGTGTGTGTGTGTGTGTGTGTGTGTGTGTGTGTGTGTGTGTGCTTTTATACCCATAGTCATGTATCAGTGAGGCTGGTGGTTTGCTAGTCATGCATCAGTGAGGGTTGTAGGTTGAGGGCTGTGTGTGTGTGTGTGTGTGTGTGTGTGTGTGTGTGTGTGTGTGTCACAGCGTGTTCCAAAGTCTTGGTTTGAGAGCTTGTTTACCTCGACTCACGCACCTTGGAGTGGATGCAGCTCCTCGGTAATCACGGACAAATTCAATTACGTGTCGCTTTGAGTGTCGAGGAAAATGCACGGAGTGCGCTCGGTGTCTGTACGCGCTGTTGATTTGCTCTGAAACATTGAGCGAACGGTGAGTGTTTTGGGCTTATAGGGGTTCTTGTGTGTGTGTGTGTGTGTGTGTGTGTGTGTGTGTGTGTGTGTGTGTGTGTGTGTGTGTGTGTGTGTGTGTGTGTGTGTGTAAAGACCATTAGTGTTGAAGAAGAGAAATGGGAAAAAAAGTTTGTTGTTTACTTGCCTCCATGAACACACACGCACACGCACACACACACGCACACACACACACACACACACACACACACACACACACACACACACACACACACACGCACACACACACACACACACACACACACACACACACACACACACACACACACACACACACACACACGTCATCTTCAGTTAGTCTTTGAAAGGATAGGCACTATAATATCTGAATATATGCCTTTACATAACAATACAAACACATTATATAGTACTGCGATAAATACAAAAGAAACAGGTTATACTCTGATCAAATCATATTCATAACCAAGGTCTAGTCATACTATGTGTCTGCACCAAGCAGTGTGTGTGTACAGTATATGGGCCAGCTTGCATGACACCCGTCCTGACTGACCCCTGCTTGTGTGTGTGTGTGTGTGTGTGTGTGTTGTGTGTGTGTAATTTCCATCCATCCATTAACTTTTACCGCTTATCCTGTACAGGGTCACGGGGGGTGCTGGAGCCTATCCCAGCGGACACAGGGCGAGAGGCGGGGTACACCCTGGACAGGTCGCCAGTCTATCACAGGGCCGACATATAGGGACAGACAACAACTCACACTCACATTCACACCTACGGGCAATTTAGAGTCACCAATTAACCTGCATGTTTTTGGACTGTGGGAGGAAACCAGAGTACCCGGAGGAAACCCACGCGAACACGGGGAGAACATGCAAACTCCACACAGAAACACAGTGTGTAATTTCATTCCTTAAATTAAGAAATGTACCCCCCCCCACCCACACACACATTTTGGTTAGATAATACTGTGTATGCTGTTACTTAACAACAAACTGTGTGTGTGTGTGTGTGTGTGTGTGTGTGTGTGTGTGTGTGTGTGTGTGTGTCACATGTGACCTGCCAAACAGCAGCAGGGTCTAAGTTACAGGCTGAGACGTGTGCGCACACACACACACACAGACACACACACACACAAACACACTTTAGCCGGCACGCTATGATGTCATCTGGTTTGGAACATGCCTCCCAGTGCCAATGCCACAGCTGGACCCAACTAAACCTAATGCACTATCGCGTTAGCAAAGTCAACTACAATGACCCACGTGACCTTACACAGTGGATTAAGTGAATGTGAGTGTGTGTGTGTGTGTGGGGGGGGCACATGTTTATGCATGTGGATTTCAACACTGTGCGAGGCAAAGTCACAGCCACAAAGCTGTTACACAGTCACGAAGCTGTTACACAGCAACAAAGCTGTTACACACAGCCACAAAGCTGTTACACACAGCCACAAAGCTGTTACACAGTCACAAAGCTGTAACAATGCTGTTACACAGCCACAAAGCTGTTACACACAGCCACAAAGCTGTTACAAAGCTGTTACACACAGCCACAAAGCTGTTACAAAGCTGTGACACACAGCCACAAAGCTGTGACACACAGCCACAAAGCTGTTACACACAGCCACAAAGCTGTTACAAAGCTGTTACACACAGCCACAAAGCTGTTACACACAGCCACAAAGCTGTTACACACAGCCACAATGCTGTTACAAAGCTGTTACACACAGCCACAAAGCTGTTACAAAGCTGTTACACACAGCCACAAAGCTGTCTTTGACAGACATACTGAGAAAGAAATACAGTAAATACAGAAGAAATATCAATTCACCATAAATTCAGTTCTCTGCATTTTCACATAAACACACAAACACACGCGCACACACATTAGTGAACACACTTGCACAAACACACACACACACAAACACACACGTTAGTACCCAAACACACACACACACACACACACACACACACACACACACACACACACACACAGAGAGAGACGGAGCAGGAATAAATAAGACGAGCACTGGGTTCTCTCACTGCCTACCAGAGTCATAAAAGTCCCATTTAAAAATGCATGGGCCCTGTAAGCTGCTAGGCTCTCCATTAATAGTATTGCCTGCCTGCCTGCCTGCCTGCCTGCCTGCCTGCCTGTCTGCCTGGCTGCCTGCCTGCCTGCCTGCCTGCCTGCCTGGCTGGATGGATGGATGGATGGATGGCTGACTGGATGGCTGTGTGGCTGGCTGGCTGACTGGCTGGCTGTATGGCTGTATGGCTGCCTGGCTGGCTGTATGCCTGGCTGGCTGGCTGGCTGGCTGGCTGGCTGGCTGGCTGGCTGCCTGGCTGGCTGGATCGCTGACTGGATGGCTGTATGGCTGGCTGTATGGCTGGATGACTGTATGGCTGGCTGGCTGGCTGTAGGGCTGTATAGCTGGATGACTGTATGGCTGGGGAGGAGAGAGAGAGCAGGGGAGGAGAGAGAGAATTGGAGAGGAGAGAGCGAGTAGGGGAGAAGAGGGAGAGCGTGGGAGGAGAGAGAGAGCGGGGGAGGAAGAGAGAGAGCGGGGGAAGGGAATTAGAAAACCCCACTCATTTGTCCTCTTCCCATGTAGTGTCACTTGATACCCCTGGGGGCATTCTGCAAGTAGCAGTGTGTGTGTGTGTGTGTGTGTGTGTGTGTGTGTGTGTGTGTGTGTGTGTGTGTGTGTGTGTGTGTCAGCGTGTATGAGTGTGTGTGTGTGTGTGTGTGTGAGTGCGTGTGTGTGTGTGTGACAGCTACTATATGCCTGGGTGTCTGCGTATGTGTTGCTATAAATGCATGTGTGTGTGTGTGTGTGTGTGTGTGTGTGTGTGTGTGTGTGTGTGTGTGTGTGTGTGTGTGTGTTGTGTGGTGTTTTTGCAGACAACTATTTTCCTGGGCGAGTGTGTGTTTCTATAAATGAGAGTGTGATTGCGTGTGTGTGTAATTGTGTGTGTGTGTGTGTGTGTGTGTGTGTGTGTGTGTGTGTGTGTGTGTGTGTGTGTGTGTGTGTGTGTGTTTGTGTGTGTGTGTGTGTGTGTCCTCTCCTCCAGCCGAGAGGTGAAAAGTAATTGATCGGGGTGTTTGGAGGAGCTTTTCCTCTCCTCTCCAGGGCTTAAACAGATGACTATTGATTGGTTAATTGATTGATTGGCATCCGGGAGACAGTAAGTCAACAACATCATCACTCTTCATCTGGACCAAGGCTCCTCTCTCTCGCTCTCTCTTCTATTCTCCTCTCCATCTCCCTCCCTCTTTCTCTATTTTCTCTTTATTCCTCTCTTTTTCTCTCACCTCCCACCTTTCCTCTGCCCCCCCACTCTCTCTCTCTCTCTCTCTCTCTCTCTCTCTCTCTCTCTCTCTCTCTCTCTCTCTCTCTCTCTCTCTCTCTCTCTCTCTCTCTCTCTCTCTCTGCGAGACGACAGGGACACAGCCGAGCCGACACAGACGGACAGAGGTCAGAGGTCAAAGGACAATCAGCCTGGCAGTTGGGATGAGGGAGAACCCAACCAAAACGAAAACGTTTTCATATCTTTACGAAGAGCACGTCCAAGTATCAAGAGACATCCCATAACCCCAAAAAACCTCCGCTGAAAGTGGCCCGGCGCCCGGCAACGAGCCCGGCAACGAGCTCGCTCCAGACATTACAAGAGAAGAGGAGAGGAGGAGAAAGAGGCACTCCATAATAATCCACCATGCGATCCTTATTCAAACCCGACCTAACAGCGAGATTACCCGGGCAACGTCGAGGCCCGCTCCAGCCTCCGGATCCCAAACCCCTTGTTTACCTCCAGCTCCCAAAACGATCCCGGCTTGAAATTATTATTATTTTTTTTTTTAAAACACCGTTTTGGTTTGGCACGCCAGGCGCTGACACCGGTGACAAACGCACCAGTGCCACTTTCAAAATGAACCGACAGGGACACGTGTAGAACCCCCCTCCTCCCCCCTGTTCCTCCCCCCCCCCCTCCTCCTCCTCCTCCTCTCCCCCTTCTCTAATGCACCATTGTCTCTGAGAGGCGTTCCACCGCAGACAGGCTATTTCCTGTCCGGGGAGAGGGGGATGGAGGTGGGGGTGGGGGGGAAGGGGGGGGGGGGGGGTTGGCGGTCCAGACACTAATAGCAGCTGGTCCTGTCGGGAACATTAACCTTGGGAGAAGCCAGAGGATTGTATTAGCCCCCGTGACCCTAACACTCCCCTCATCTAGCGCCGTGTATGACAAAAGACTCCCTTGCGTTGACCTGGGTGTGACTCTGTGTGTGTGTGTGTGTGTGTGTGTGTGTGTACCATTTACATTATATAGGTATCTGTGTGTGTTCGCACGGTGTGTGCGTTTGTGTGTGTCTGTGTGCCTTTTACGGTGTGAGTGTGTGGGTGGGTGCACACTGTGTGCGTTTGTCGGTGTGTGTCGGCGTGTGTGTGTGTCGGTGTGTCTACACCGACGGTCCTGAGCGATATTAAATCACTCCATCAAAGGCAGTGCAATGAGCCTGTCTTCTCTGTGGAGATCACCTGGTTCAATCCATAGCCACCCCCAGGCCTCACACATCTTAACCCAGCTAGGGCTCACTATCACAGGCTTGATTGGAGAAGGAGGGGACCGTGACCCATTATGGAACTCCAGCTTTGCCCGTTTCATCTGTGTGTGTGTGTGTGTGTGTGTGTGTGTGTGTGTGTGTGTGTGTGTGGGCACTTGTTTGTGAGGGGAAGATGAGTCTCTCTCATTCTCTCTCACTCTCTTACACACACACACACACACCACACACAATAGCCATATTTACAATAATCCATGTTCTCTCTTCGGAGGTAGAGAGACGGAGAGGGCGATAACTACACAAACAATACTGAAACTTTACCATGATTGATATGATTGATAGGATCCCTTTCAACAGAGCCGACAACAAAAAAAAAGGAGAACTCAATAAGCGTGCGGTTCTTTTACGTGGCGCTGTCCTACACAAGTTTATGATTTTCGTTTTTTTCGTTCCCACTGACATGATCTTCAAGCGCAGGGAAAGGTCTAATGACTGGGAAACAATACGAGCGCCCCATCAATCTAACGGAAAAGGGACCACTTCCAGAGCACATCTGCTCCGGCAGTGTAAACCGCCAAACATTATCATTGATCAAGTGCAGTTGATGTGGGGATGTAGCATTACGGAGAGAAAGCAAAGAGACGCTCCACCGCGTTCAGACGGGTTTGGGTTGTGCTGTTGTTGTTGTTGTTGTTGTTGACGGGAAAAATGACAACACAGATTAGGTGTAGTTAAGACAAATAGGCAGGCTCCAACGCTTTCTCTCCGTGTCCGTTTACAATGAGGAACGAGAGGCGGGAGAGAAAGAGAAGAGGGGGACTCAACAAGAGTGAGGAAAGAGAGAGAGAAATGAAGAAAGAGAAAGAGAGAGAAAGAGAGAGAGAGAGAGAGAGAGAGAGAGAGAGAGAGAGAAAAAAGAAAGAGAAAGAGAGAGAAGAGAGAGAGAGAGAGAGAGAGAGAGAGAGAGAGAGAGAGAGAGAGAGCATAGAGAAGAGAGAGAGTGAGAGAGAGAGAGAGAGAGAGAGAGAGAGAGAGAGAGAGAGAGAGAGAGAGAGAAGAGAGAAAGAGAGCGGGGGGGACAGAAAGAGAGAGGGGAGAGAGAAAGAGAGCGAGAGAGCGACAGAGAGAAAGAGAGAGAGACAGAGAGAAGGAGACAAAGAGAGATAGAGAGAGAGAGAGAGAGAGAGAGAGAGAGAGAGAGAGAGAGAGAGATTGAGAGAGAGATTGAGAGAGAGAGAGAGAGAGACAGAGAAAGAGAGAGAGAGAGAGATGGAGACAGAGAGAAGGAGACAGAGAGAGAGAAAGAAAGAGAGAGAGAGAGAGAGAGAGAGAGACAGAGAGAGAGCGGAGAGAGTAGAACAATGCGACAATGAAGCGTCTCTAAAAGAAAGCTCTTCGGGAGGACACTAAGAGAGAGAGGGGGAAGAAAAGAGAGAGGGAAGAAAAGAAAGAAAGGAGGGAAGAAAAGAGACAAAGAGAAACCAAATGCAGTACTGACCTAATTTCCTGCCGGGAGAGAAAAGGAGGCGTCGGGAAGGAGCAGAATGTGAACGGTAGATTTAGAGGAGGTGAGGAGACGGCGTAGTCAGTCTCCACCGACCAGGAGGAAACAAAATGGAGTCATCGTTAGGGGGGAAAAGGAAACAACCATGACTCAGGTTTTAGGAGCACTCTGTCCTAACTTGAGTGTGTGTTGGTGTGTGTGTGTGTGTGTGTGTGTGTGCTCGCCTGAGTGCTTGTGTGTGAGCATGCTCGTGTGAGTGTGTGTGTGTGCGTGTGCACTCGACATGAGCTCATGAGGGCCTTTTACCAAACGTGTGCTTGCCGCAAGAGAGCGGGGGGGCAGAGCGAGCGAGGGAGCGAGGGAGGGAGAGAGAAACGAGAGAAATCCATTAGGCGGGGTCTTGACTCCATTCCACGGGGGGACATGGGATGATGACGACCTGGATGCAAATGGCCGCCCCGTCGGCCCACCCCATTGGGTGTCGGCTGGACACCATTCGCTGGTGGTTGTGCTTGTGGTCCCTGGCTCCAAAGACACGGCTAGGTGCTCCCGTCGTCCACGGCGATAGTAGCTATGGAGCTACGGATAGAGCGGAGGAGGAGGAGGAGGAGGAGGAGGTGTAGAGGAGGGGGCCCGAATGATAGATGGATAACTGAACTTTAATCAGAATGGCGCCCAGGGCATTTTCGGGGAGGTAAACAGGTTAATCAGTCAAAGAAAAGAACCCCTCGCTCCCCCACATCCTCTACCTTAACACACACACACACACACACACACACACACACACACACACACGTGATAACAACATACACATCCTCGTCTTCCTTCTCCCCTCTTCACACACACACACACACACACACACACACACACACACACACACACACACACACACACACACACACACACACACACACACACACACCCAGTCTTCCTTTCTCCTTTCTTCACACACACACACACACACACACACACACACACACACACACACACACGAACACACACACACACACACGCTCTACACCTGGTCACGTGACCACCTCTTCTGACATCAGCAAGCCATTCATCTCTCCCTGCAGCACTTTGCTTCCTGCTCCTCATCCATCCTTCCATCTCTCTGTCCCCCCATTCCATCTCTCCATCCCTCATATTTCATGTCTCCACCCCCCCCCCCCCCCCCCCCACACACACACACATCCCCACCTACATGCTCACCTCCACATCCTATTCCTTTACAATAGAGGAGGGACTCTGGAGCGCCTGTCTGATCTCCATTAGAATGCCACCATCCAACCTCAGGGCCTCGTGTTTCATGTGACTTTCATGTGAGTGTGTGTTGGCATCACCGCTCAAACACACACATGCACGTGCACATGCACACACACACACACAAAATCGGACACGTTGTTTGGTCCAGGTCATGAATATGCCCACTCATCATTACCCACCACACTCAGTCTGAGTGATACCACGGCAGCCAATTTGCGACAGACTTGCTCACCCAACATATTACGACAGACTTGGCAGTGACTGGTCAGGGCACTGGTAGGAGAATGCGGCATGTTTTTGGATGGTGGGAGGAAACCGGAGTACCCGGAGGAAACCCACACAAACACGGGGAGAACATGCAAACTCCACACAGAAAGGCCCTTGGCTGAGGTGGGGTTTGAACCCAGGACCTTCTTGCTGTGAGGCAACAGTGCTAACCGTGCTGCCCGCATTGTGAAAACACTATATCTCATAGATCCATTTGTTTTCCTGCGTCCTTCATAAATAAGTACATAATAATAAACAAAGATATTTAAAATTTCAACACTCTTGAATATACAAACTCTCTCGGTTTGGCCTTGGACAAAGGCTCTGATGAATAACAGTCTGTCCTGCAAGCCAAAAAAGTTGTATGAAATCAAATCGATAGAACTAGTCTGTCTCTCCAAGCCAGTAGCCATGTAGGCACATATGCATGTAAACTGGTGTTCTGATTCGACCGACTCGGACTGAGTGAGACAGGAAAACAAGGCCACAGTGAATATTCTAATTCTAATTCTATTCTAAATATTCTAATTCTAATTCTAATTCTATTCTAAATATTCTAATTCCAGCCGTGAGCCCCCACTGCTAATCTGGCCACCAGTGAGGACATCCAACACTCATCTCCTGGTTCCTGGTGGCTCCTGGCTAGATGTCTGAGCCCATCGCCGACCTCAGCCTCAACCTCGCTCGACCAGCGAGCGAGAGAGCAGCCACGGGAGTCAAGGGTCGTCTCCAAAACAACCCAACGGGGCCGGCAGACCCCCCCCCCCCCCCCCTTCCCCGTCTCTCGCCTCGGAAAACGAACCTTGCGGGCGGTGCGTGCGGGGCGTGCGGGCAGGGCGGGCGGGCAATCGGGCGGGTGGGCGGTCGCCCGTTTACGAGGCCGTGCCGAGCCCACGACAACGGGCCGTTATTATGGTCTGTTTACAGAAAAGCGTAAAGCGGGACCATGGTCCTTTGATTGTGCTGCCCGCGCGCACCCTGCCACTTCATAAGAAAGACACATATTTGTTCAGGATATTGAGGTGAGGACTGGGAGAGGGGAGCGATATGAGGAGGTATGAAGACGGGCGCGATAAAGAGGGGAGACGGAGAGGAGGGAGGGAGGGATGATAGCAACAGAGGGGGAGGTAAAGAGAGGGAGGGACGGGGTAAGAGAGGAAGAGGGGTGGAAGGAGGCAGAAAGAGAGAGAGAGCAAGAGAGAGAGAGATGGGAGGGGAGAGAGAGATAGAGAGAGAGAGAGAGAGAGAGAGAGAGAGAGAGAGAGAGAGAGAGAGATGGGAGGGGAGAGAGAGATAGAGAGAGAGTGCTCACAGACAATACCCAGCTTTTCATTCCTCAGTCTTGTTTGTTCTCGTTTTCCTTTCTGATCCACTCCACGTTTCTTATCTCGAGCTTCCCTTCAAAAGAGGAACGCGGTGTGCACTTTCAGCTCGCCGAGAG
>JAPMUY010008497.1:172500-175000 GCA_026901105.3 Galaxias olidus | reverse complement strand
GCTTTAAAAATGGAATAAAATATGTTTGAATCCATATGCAGGCTGATAGGGAATCAATTCTAGCTGGGGTGTGAAAAGAATATCCATAATAAGTGAACTACCCCTAAGAAATACGTCTAAATGAGTGTGCAGGCCAACGGTTCAAGTTGTGGTGCGGGAAAAAAAAACACATTCTAAATACGTGAACTTCAGCTTTAAAACAGATGCAGCAAGCTAGAATCACCACAGGGATTGGGAAAAACATGAACGCATCTTTTGTTTTTTGAAGCATAAAGAACTGTTTTTGTCGAACTACTACTCTCAAGCCAATCAAAAAGAACGACAACGTTCTACCCCAAACCTTCAGAGTAGACCAACCCTAACAGAATGAAAAGAACCTCGTCGTTAGCGTGCTATCTCACCACGCCAACACTCGGAATGGCTGACCCAAACAAGGCCTTGGTGCTGGTGTGAAAACGCAGAGGGCAGAAGCTTGTCCTGGTTTGGGAAAAGACAGGCAGTCGACCAGCAGATAAAGAACAGGCGGATTCACCCAGTCCTGTTAGGCAGCCATTTTCCACCTCACACTCTGCACAGCTTCCCTCCTCCTCCTCCTCCTCCTCCTCCTCCTCCTCCTCCTTCTCCTCTGACCTCTAGATAAATAGTTATGGAACGAAGTGCGTGCGTGCACACACACACACACACACACACACACACACACACAGGACCCCCTAACAAACACATGCTTAGTGAAGGGGAAAGCCTGTCGGCACCACGTGTGTTTGAACACCCGCCCCCACCCACACGCTAACCTGCGGAAAACCACCAAAGTACACACACACACACACACACACACACACACACACACAGTAAACAGTAAACACTGCTACCAGCGCTGTGGAGAGAGACACGTGTGTGGCCTCTGACAGACAATGCTCCCAGAGCTGTACAGCTGGTGGTGGTTAACGTGTGTGTGTGTGTGTGTGTGTGTGTGTGTGTGTGTCGGGGTCTGCGGGTTGAAATAGGTAAACACGCGATGCACAGCCGCCGTAGTGTAAAGCCGTCACTATGTATGGCTGAGGAGAAGAATCGGATAGAGGGTAAACAGATGAAGGGAGGTGTGTGTGTGTGTGTGTGTGTGTGTGTGTGTGTATTTATATGTATGTGTGTGCACGTATATGTGTGTGTGTGTGCGTGTGTATGTAGGTTTGTGTGCGTGTGCCTGTGTGTGTGTGTTTATGTAGGTTTGTGTGTGTGTGTGTGTTTATGTAGGTTTGTATGTGTGTGTGTTTATATGTATGTATGTGGTGTGTGTGTATATATGTATGTATGTGTATATATGTATGTATGTGTATATATGTATGTATGTGTGTGTATGTGTGTGTGTTTATGTAGATTTGTATATGTGCGTGTTTATATGTATGTATGTGGTGTGTGTGTGTGTTTGTATGTGTGTGTGTGTGTTTGTTTATGTAGGTTTGTATGTATATGTGTGTGTGTTTATATGTATGTATGTATGTGGTGTGTGTGTGTGTGTGTGTGTGTGTGTGTGTGTGTGCGTGCCTACCGGTGGTCTCCTCCAGCAGCAGTGCTCAGACTGATGGAGTGGTCTGTTCCTCGGCCAACTGGGCTTCCGACTGGATGGCAGGCTGCATCGATCCCACGCACCCCTCCTCTGTCACTGGGAGAAGGAGGGGAGAGAGGGAGAGAGATGAGGGAGGGTGGGAGGGGAAGGAGGCCAGCCGAGAATAAAACGCCAGGCAGAAGGAGGGAGGAGGGAAAGGAAAAAAAAAGGAACATTAGCCTAAATGAAAGTATATTAGCTGTATCACTCAGTCCAGAGAGAGAGAGAGAGAGAGAGAGGGCGGGGGGGAGGTTACTCTGGCCTCAGGCCCCCACTCCTCCATCGCTCCCTCCATTTAAACCATCGAGCCGGGGCGGGGAGCGGGGTGGGTTGGTGTGGGCGGCCATGACGGTAAAACATTAGCCGTTTGTCGCCGGCCGGCCGGCCCTGACCAGGCCAGTAAATGTCTGGGGGGGGGGGGAGGGAGGTAATGGTCACGTCCAGTCAGAGGGCTGGACTCTAACCACATTAAGACCCACCGCTGGCTGGAAATTAATCTACCGGCCGCCGGGGGCCGCCCGCACCAACAACCCATCTACCCCCCCCCCCCGCTCAGAGCAGCAGCAGACACACAGACCATAATAGTCCACCGCCAAACAAACAAACAGACAGAGCCTCTATGGACACACGGAGCGTTGCTAGGTTCCCCCCGAGGGAGGGACGGGCTTCTGTATGTGTGTGTGTGTGTGTGTGTGGGGGGGGGGGGGGGGGGGGCACGATGTGAGTGGGGGAGGAGGTGGGAGGAGGGAGGAGAGTCAGGGGGGAGATGGGGGGAGAGGAGGGTCCCAGTTCGGTGATGATGTGGATAGGTGGAGAGCCACACAGCCTCACACTCCGGAGACCCCCCTTCCCCCTCCACCCTCCCTCCTTCCCCCTCTTTCCTCTCCTCTCCACACA
>JAPMUY010008497.1:155000-162500 GCA_026901105.3 Galaxias olidus | reverse complement strand
GGCGCAGGAACAGGGGGAAGAAAAAGAAGGAAAAATAAGACACAGAGAGATAGAGACGGGTTTTAAACAGAGAGAGACTAAAGGAACAGCAAAACAAAATCACCACATGGAGATATATATATATATATTTATATAAAATGTTGATAGAAAACAATGGAAAATGCATAATAAACCGTGGAAAATCATACGGGAACGTTTTAAGAAGCATATGGCGCTGTTTAACTGTCACAACTAATAACGGTGATAGTGGATTTTGTTTCAAGCTTTGAAGCGGGCCTCTCACATCAATAGCAGAGAATGCACACTAACAAGAAACCTGCGTGCGATTGCGGCGTATTTATGGGCCAAATAGTCAATATCTCAAGCGCCCCCCCCCCCCCCCCCCCCCCAGCTGACAGATTTCTCCTCTTGAACGCAATCCCCAGCTCCTACATTATCATATTCTTTTCATACATACTGCTGACATTTTCTCTATCGGCATTCCGCTTGAAAAATGTCCCCCGTCCCCCGTCCCCACGTCCACCCCGTCCCCCGCCCCCCCCATGCCTCCTGGAAGCCAGTCGGGTAAGATAAATAAAAAAAATGGGGGGGGGGGTAAAAACGAAGGGCAGGAGAAAAACAGAGGGAGAGTCGTACGTCGTGCTGGAAATGCCCTTCAGAGCGCCTTCCATCTTTCAATCAATATCGGCATGCCGTGTGTTTTGGCCATCATGCCCCCCCCATCCCCCCCCCCCCCCCCCCCCCCCCCCGTTTATTTATCACAAAACAAAAACGTGGCCCCGACAGCTTCCTGTAAACAAGTCGGACGCGTGTGTGTGTGTGTGTTTACGTAAACCTCGTACGCTGATAATGCACTCGGCTCTCGCTTACAAAAAAAAACAAAAGAAGAAAAAAACAACCCGAAGTGAAAAAAGGGGAAGGTCTCCTCCTCCTCCTCCTCCTCCTCCTCCTCCTCCTCCTCCTCCTCCGTCATCTATCAAAGCTGAGTGCTGCCGGTTCCTGCCTGCTCGCTGCGGAGAACAACCATTACCACCGCTCTCATCACCACTCACTCCACTGGAGAAAAATACAACATTACAGAATAAATAATAACGCAAACGACTTGACATGTTCGGCAGGGAGACCGTGGAGCCCGGCACGCACGCACGCACGCACGCACGCACGCACGCACGCACGCACGCACGCACGCACGCACGCGCGCGCACGCACGCACGCACGCACGCACGGCGGAGATTCGAATAACAAAGTCCTAATCCGTCTTTAGAAATAACCCCATGCTGTTGCTGTCTGCCAGACCCCCGGGAGGGACTTAAGGGATGTGGGAATGAAGCAGAGCAGGTTCCCCACTGCGTGAGAGCCAGGGCGGGGCACTTCCACCTCCAACTGGCAGACCGCAGGCAACACGGCGTTGTCCATGGCGACACAGTAAGACCAACCTAGAACTCCCTCTAGGATTATTCACCATCACGACGCTCGCGTGACATCAAGAAACAAAATGGTGAGGGCAGGGAGTGACCTCGGCCTATAGCTGTGAGCGTTCCACGTCATCCCACAACGAGAAGAGTGGCTCGTCCACATCTAAACCTTTGACCCCCCCCCCCCGCCCCTCTGGTCCTTTAAGTCTGACCACACGCTCTGCCACGCTCGTCCGAACGCTCGGGGACTGTGAGGCTCTGATGACCTCGGTGTGACGGGCTCGGAGCGGGAAAGAGTCTGGGATGGCGGACGGACAAGAGGAAGAGAGAGAGATAAGAGCGCTCTGTCGCGCGTACGTAGGAGGAGGCACGCCCCACGCGCGGGCTCACAACAACCGCCGGCTTCACTACCGGCCGACGCCATGCTGCTCTAGAGGGAACGGAGGATGGGTCGAGAAAAGATGGAGGGAGGGAGGGATGGAGGGGGAGGGAGGGAGGGAGGGAGGGAGGGAGGGAGGGGGGAGGGAGGGAAGGGAGGGAGGGAGTCTGCTGTTTGAGGATGAGTTTATCTTCTGACGGCTTGTGTGTGTGTGTGTGTGTGTGTGTGTGTGTGTGTGTGTGTGTGTGTGTGTGTGTGTGTGTGTGTGTGTGTGTGTGTGTGTGTGTGTGTGTGTGCGTATGCAGCTACTAGCACGCCTGCTCAGATGCATGCCAGAACGTGTGTGCGTTTGTGCCTAATCAAGTGTGTGCATGCCTGTCCGTCAACGCGTCTGTGTGTGTGTGTGTGTGTGTGTGTGTGTGTGTGTGTGTGTGTGTGCTGGTCAAGCCGCAGCAGGTGGGGGTCCGTGGAGGTGGACACATTGACCCAGGGAAGACAAATAGCTTTAGCAGGAGGGCTGGCGGCGACGTTTACGTTTCATCTGGTAATGGCCGCTGACCTCTAGGGGTCACGCCAGCCGACCGGAGAAGGCACAGACCCCCATCATTCCTGCATCGGCCCTCCCTCCCTCTCTCTGAAACCTGATAGCCATGGCACACACACACACACACAGAGAGAGAGAGAGGGAGAGAGAGCGAGAGAGAGAAAGCGAGAGGAAGGCGGGGGGGGGGGGGGGGGGCTGAGGAGCCTCCAACATTCCTTCCACTGGGACCACATAGGTGGGGTGGGATGGGTGGGTGTTCAGTTTGGAGGGGTGGAGCAGGTGGGTATGTTGAGTTTGGAGGCTATGTTGGGTTTGGAGGGTATGTTGGGTTTGAAGGGGTGGTGGGGTGGAGCAGGGCGGTCTGGTGGGTATGAGGGAGAGAGAACGGACTCACAGCTGTGTGTGTGTGTGTGTGTGTGTGTGTGTGTGTGTGTGTGTGTGTGTGCCTAACGTCTGCGACAGCAGCAGTAGCAGCCACAGTGGAAGGCAGTGGTGAGAGGCTGTGAGTGTGTACATGTGTCTGACTGTCTGTCTCTCCGTGTTTGTGAGTGTGTGTGTGTGTGTGTTTATGTCTGCGTGTGTGACTATGTCTGTGTGTGTGTGTGTGTGTGTGTGTTTATGTCTGCGTGTGTGACTATGTGTGTATGTGTGTGTGTGTGTGTGTGTGTGTGTGTGTTGTTGTTAAAAGGACGGGCTGTGCGGAGCGGGCTTCTTTCTAGTGTTGGTGACAGCTATGCGGTCACAATAGAGATGGCCCTGCTGCTGCATGAGACCCGGCCAGGCAAAGGAGACCCGGGGGGGGGGGGGGGGCACCAAGGCCTCCCAGCCCCTCATGAGCCTGCAGGGGGACCAGGGGGACGGAGAGAGAAAGAAGGGAACATAGCAGGAGAGAGAGAGGGAGGGAGGGACAGAGAGAAAGAGCGAGAGAAGCTGAGAGAGAGAGAGAGAGAGAGAGAGAGAGAGGGAGACAGAGGGACTGAGAATAGAGAGAGAGAGAGAGAGAGGGAGAGGGAGAGGTAGAGAGAGAGAGAGAGGGAGAGGGAGAGGTAGAGAGAGAGGGAGAGGGAGAGGGAGAGGTAGAGAGAGAGAGAGAGAGAGGTTGGTAAAATAACGGGGTTGAGAAACGAAACAGTCAGCCAACAGACAGATTGGTGAGGAACCCAGCCATGCAGAGCTTCAAGGTCTGGGAGCGAGGGAGGGATGGAGGGAG
The DNA here is from genome assembly GCA_026901105.3 of Galaxias olidus. NCBI lineage: Eukaryota > Metazoa > Chordata > Actinopteri > Galaxiiformes > Galaxiidae > Galaxias > Galaxias olidus. The sequence goes on along the minus strand of JAPMUY010008497.1, from coordinate 158,952 downwards.
GGAAGGAGGGAGGGAGGGATGGAGGGAGGCTGGGATGACCTGGATTGCTGCCAAATAACTAGGAGGCAAAAGGATGGGAGGGGAGGGATAATAGGAGAGACGGAGAGAAAGAAAGAGAGAGGGTGTCGATGAGGGTGGGGGGGGGGGGGGGATGCGCACATGCAGCTCTGACAGCGGGTGGTTATGCAATGCACACAACGCTGGGAGCTGGAGGGGGTGGGGGGGGGATGTCGGGGGGGTGTTGCGATCAAAGGAGAACGCCGCAAACATAACCACATCTGACACCAGCGCAGCGAAATATGAGGGAGAAAATAAGAGCTAAAGCCTTCCCCCCCTAAATATAGCAGAACAGACACAACCTGGGGAAACGAGAGAGAGAGAGGGGATTGAGGGAGAGAGAGGGAGAGGGGAGAGAGGGGGAGAGAGAGAGAGGGAGAGGGGATAGAGGGAGAGAGAGAGAGGGAGAGGGGATAGAGGGGATAGAGGGAGAGAAAGAGAGAGAGAGAGAGAGAGAGAGAGAGAGAGAGAGAGGAGGAAGGATAGAATCAGAGCAGAGGACACCCTACAGGGTGTGAACACCTAATGGTTAAAAAAAGAGGAAGATGGACCAAACAAAATCCTTTACTTTCACCTGTGGCACTAGACAGGGTCACCTGTTCATTTTAGCATACACACACACACACACACACACACACACACACACACACACACACACACACACACACACACACACACACACACACCCAAACACCCCCCCCCCACACACACACACACACAACGCGCACACACGCACACGCGCACACACGCACACACACACGCGATAGGGTACTGCCATGAGCGAGGTGGTGAGTCAATACCTCACAACCTGAAAATGGAGGGAGCATTAGAACGTCAGGTGGCGGGGGACGGTGGAGGAATGAAGGGAGACAAGGCCACTTTAGCTCTGGCTCGGCTGCAGGGAATCAGTAGAGACACTAAAGGCCCAGTAACATAGAAGCAAGAGGACAACTAGTTTACACTTACCCCGCACCAACATGGATGGGGTCGCATCTTCATTGTTTCAGAAACATTGTCTACTTTTATCCTTTGGAGATCTTGGTGAGGACAGTGTTTATTAGTGATTATTAGTATTCCAACTCTGTATGTAAAGTATTAAATGTAGATATGAGTGTGGAGAATACAGCCTTGGGAGAGGGAGATGTAGAGAGAGAGAGAGAGAAAGAGAGAGAGAGAGAGAGAGAGAGAGAGAGAGAGAGAGAGAGAGAGAGAGAGAGAGAGAGGGAGAGGGAATAGAGCGGAGAGAGAGAGAGATAGATGGAAAAGAAGAGAAAGTATTACACACAAACAACATTCAAACGTCGACCAAGCGTCGCGTCCTCTATACATTTTCCTACTTTTAATTGTGACCCTTCTAAAGCCACGCTTCACGCACCATCGCCTGCACATCTCGTTCAAAGCACTACAAAGAGAAATTATAAAAGATACACACAAATACGTTCAGTACCAATATATAAATATATCCCTGTGTATGAATGAAAGCAAACTGCTATCCACCGACTGAAGGACATTATGGAAGTGACGTTTCCTACGCAACCAAGCTCACGTCAACTTAATCAAACAATATCTCAAAGCAATATGTGTCTATGAAAAAACATGTCCAGGCAGTTCAATGCTAACAGAAAGTCCATATACACATACAGTATACACATATATACGCACGCACGCCCAGCGCACGTGCACAGGCACCACTGGTAAAATAAGACAATCTGTAAAGTTGTAACCTTCATCAACACTGCCAGATACAAACACATATTTATTTTTGTTTCATAATAATTGCTGTTTCATGAAAAGACAAGGCAATTTTCTTTTACGACTTACACACCAAACTGAATAAAGTTGGGCTAATTTATTAATGCCTGGAGGCACGTTTAAGTATTTAAGGGGTATATATTTTAACCCAATGAAAAACTAGTATTTCTCCAAACTATTGAGGTGGGGGCAGTGAAAGTCAAAGTTGGCATTCTAGTTGGACAGCCCTTTCAAAAGGAACGTGACACAGCAACAGTTAAAGCTGGACCAACACCAACATGGCCAGATACCAGCTCAACAACACCAACACAATCTCACTCTCTCATCCTCTTCTCCTCTTCTCCCTCTCTCTTTATTCCCCCCTTCTTTCTGCACATTTTCCACCGAAGGAAGAGCCCCTAAATAAATGTCTATAATACATCAGAGCACACAGTCATTAATGTCTCCTCTCTCCTGGGGAGGGAAGGCGGGGGTGGGGTGGGGGTGGGGGTGGGGGGTGGGGTTTGCTCGGCATGGCTTGTCCAAAGCACATGTGTTTTTATTTACCTTGCTCCCCTCAGCTCTATCAGCCTGGAGTCTTTGTCTGGGGGGCGCCATTAATCAACAGTCCTTTACCCTCAACAGAGAACCAGATGAGAGACAGAAGAGATGAGACCAGGGGGGGGGCCGGCAGCTCGCTAAAAGGAGGGGGGGGGGGGGGGGGGGAGGATTGAGAGAGACAGCGAGATGGAGAGAAAGAGGGGGGTAATGGCTGACCCAGATCCAGACCTTTAATAAATCAACCGGCAACAAAAACAAGCAAAGTTTTCATGCGGCTCGATTGATGAATCAGTTTTAGTTTTTTTTGTGGGTGGGTTAGGGGGAGGAGGGGGTTAGGGGGGGCTTCTTCTTATCCCGCCCACCTGTCAATCCTCCCCGTTCCTCTGAGGTTCCTTGCTATCCGTGAGAAGACGGTAGAGGAAGACGAATAAAAACAGCGCGCTTCTTTTATGCTGGGAACACGTCTCAATGTGGTTCAAGCCTGGGTTTCTTGTTGCGTGTTTGTCTACTTCTGCCAATGTTGTGAGATTGAGTCCTTCATCCTGTCAGTTGAAAAGTTCCCATTCCACAAAACTCTCAAGGTTTTCTGTCAATGTGTCGTAGATAATAAATTAATAAAAAAACGAAAAAATAATAATTGTAATAAAAATGTAGCCTTTTCTTCTCTCACCACAGTTATTATGTTTTATAACAAACAGTAGATTATTAAAAATACTTTCCTAATTGCATAAAAGTTTAAATCTTTTGAGCGTCCACAGCAACGCAGGACATGTTCGTTGGAATACAGCTTCACCTACAACAATTCTAAAATGTCTATTAATGTAATTAGATAAAATCACCATCACTAAAGACACACAATCAAATTATGACATGCACAATATCTCTCTCTCTCTCTCTCTCTCTCTCTCTCTCTCTCTCTCTCTCTCTCTCTCTCTCTCTCTCTCTCTCTCTCTCTCTCTCTCTCTCTCTCTCTCTCTCTCTCTCTCTCTCTCTCTCTCTCTCTCTCTCTCTCTCTCTCTCTCTCTCTCTCTCTCTCTCTCTCTCTCTCTCTCTCTCTCTCTCTCTCTCTCTCTCTCTCTCTCTCTCTCACACACACACACACACACACACACAAAGATTTGATTCATCACAGACTGTAAATATGCACACAAATGGTACCCACACACACACACCCACACACACACACACACACACACACACACACACACACACACACACACACACACACGCACACACACTTCCCCCCACTCACACACGGATGCACAGGTAGCCTTGGAGCTCTCCTGCTAGCGACGGGATGTCTAGGAGCCTCCAGGGAGTGTTAGCGAGATGCCGGTCGATGGTCATTGAGTGTGGACACGGAGGGCTGGGGATCGATCGGCGGCCATTACAGAGACGTGCGCACTGGGGCCTGGAGTACAGCTAGGGCACTCCTTTACATCCCTCCTCCCCCCGCCTCTCTCTCTCTCTCTCTCTCTCTCTCTCTCTCTCTCTCTCTCTCTCTCTCTCTCTCTCTCTCTCTCTCTCTCTCTCTCTCTCTCTCTCTCTCTCTCTCTCTCTCTCTCTCTCTCTCTCTCTCTCTCTCTCTCTCTCTCTCTCTCTC
>JAPMUY010008497.1:137500-142500 GCA_026901105.3 Galaxias olidus | reverse complement strand
AACCCGGAAGTAGTTCTTTTAACGCGCCGCTCTGTGGCGTACCCCTGGCCGTGGCGTCGTGGCGGTGTCACAACTCTCATCTCCACGACACGAGGGCTCTGAGCTGCTGAGGGTTGAATCGCCGCGGGCCATCATAAAAGCCATGTCTTTGGTGTCATTGCTCATTTGCCATTCAAAGTAAAACGCCGGCCCGGCTAATCCAAACCCCTCGCTGACTAGAGAAGCGGGTCCACAATGGACGCCGCGAGACAGCAGCCATGGTCGCCTTTCATATGCTAATGACGGAGCTGTGTTGGTTTTAACCGGCCTGGTTGGAGATGATTTAGGATGACAGTGGTGCACTCTGCTATTACCCTCCCCTCCCCTTCACTCCTCCCTCCCTCCCTCCCTCCCTCTCCCTCTCTCTAGGCCTCTGAGAAGGGGAGAGGGGAGAGGGCGGATATCAACCCCCCCACCCCCCGATCATTAATCAATTAGCTTCTCCCAGCCACCTGTCGGTCAACAGCCCCCCAAACATTCTTGCCCTTGGGGTGTTGCTAGACAATGATCATCAGCACTGCCATTACCGCCCCTCCCCCTCCCCTTAACCCCCTCCCACCCCGCCTCCCCTCGGTCAATACCCTGATGAATAACATAATCACCCCCAAGCACTCCTCGACGAGGGGAGGAAGGTGAGGAAGGTGTCGCTGAGGGTTCTACGCCAGGAGACTGATTTAGCCAGTCACAATTCCGTTATTTTTTTTTCGTTTTTTTTTTTTTTAAGAGCATTTGCCCTTGACGTAAAAAAAAAAACTAAAAAAAACAGGAAGTGAGACTGAATTGATGCTGACCTTGAAGGGAAATGCCCAATCGATCCTCCTCCGACGGGCTATTCAGAAGTGCTGAATGCACACCAAAACGCACGGCACGCCGCCTTTGTGTTAAATGGGGCTCTCCCCGCGGTGGATATCGATGGTTTGTTTTGTATCGATGGATCTGTCAGAGCGGCGACCACATCTGGATACTAAGGAGCCAAACCGTCATTTACTCTGCTCAGAATAAGCCTCGCAGAAAGAAAACAAAGTGGTTTTGTTTCGGGTAGGGCGGCCGAAGCGAAGCGCTGACAGACATGCCGGTCTGTGAGTCTGCTTGTGCCCATAGACGCGGCGCTGGGCTTTTATATAGAAGCCTTTATCAGAGACGCACCAGATCGAAGACCTGATGGAGAACTCGAGAAGAAAACAGAGAGAATGATAGAGAGAGAGTGAAAGAGAGAGAGAGAGAGAGAGGGGATACAAAGAAGAAAAAAAGAGAGGGAGGTATTGTGTGGTGGCGTGTGACGCTCGAATGTCATTCCCATCACACACGGCTGGTGTGACCCCAGACAACGGAATGGAGGAAAACACCTCAGACACGCCTAACAACGACAAAGAAAAACAACGCAATAACAGTTTCTGGTTATTTTCCTGGAAATTCCTGCAATCCCAGAAAGGACCATCATGCCCCTAGACAATCTCCGGGTGACAGCTTTCACTTCCGTAACAACACCGCTCTCCCCTGCCCGCCATTACCCAGAACCCCCTCCACATTCTGTCCCACACGTTTTGTTATTCTGGAATGAATTCTTTTAACAAAGGTAGCTGAAGAGATAAGTGGCACTGAAATGAGAGGCTAATCCTCCGGTCCTCAACGCGGGGACATGGAGAAAGTAGATTTGTCAAGGCCGTGATTTCACAGCGTTCTCTCATTATGGAAGGAAAGACTCTCAGAGGCAAGCAGCTTAGCTGTGGGAAATGGATCGATCAGTCCCGTGCGGCCCGCGGCAGGGTAGAGGGGAGGGTGGAGGGGAGAGGGGAGAGGGGAGAGGGGAGGGGAGAGGAGGGTTGGAGTTGGGTCGGTACACTGGGGTGTGGACAAGGTGGAGGGGAGTGTGGAGGAGAGTGGGGAGGTGAGGGTGGAGAGGGGAGAGGGGGGTTGGAGTTGGGTCGGTACACCGGGGTGTGGACAAGGGGGAGGGGAGAGGAGGGTGAGGTCGGGTCGGGTGTGGTGGCGTTGGCGGGTGGTTGTGATGGTGCTCATCTGTGGAACCGAAGGAAAACACAACTTGGCAGCATTCGGAGTTTGAGACACACACACAGACACAGACACACACACACACACACACACACACACACACACACACACACACACACACACCTGCCTCTCCACCTTTTGTGTTGCTGCTCCCACCTGGTGCCCGCTCTTTTCAACAACACAATAACCCCCCTCACCCCACCCCCACCCCCGACACTAACAGAAACCAACGCTAACAGAAACCAACGCTGACAGAAACCAAAGCTAACAGTCGATGTCCAAACAGGTCACAGTGAAGAGCCATCTCGGCCGGGGATTGCAGTGAATCTGGACCACAGTGCATGAGATGTGTTTATTGTGGTACTGGACAACGAGAGGTGTGTGTGTGTGTGTGTGTGTGTGTGTGTGTGTGTGTGTGTGTGTGTGTGTGTGTGTGTGTGTGTGTGTGTGTGTGTGTGTGTGTGTGTGTGTGACAGTGTGTGTGTGTGTGTGGGGGGGGGGTCCAGACTGACGCAGGCAAGGTGCCAGCCGCTTCATCATTTTTCTTTTTCTTTTTTCTTTCAAAAGAACAAAAGCTGCCATGCCATTCTTTTGCTCGGCTGGCGAAATTAAGTAAAGGAGGAACTGAAAAAAGACGTGGTCCAACACTGCTATTTCAACCCCCCACCCTCAACCCCCCCCACTCTCTCTCCCTGGATCCTCGTCCAAATTCACCAGAGATTATATTCAGCGATAATCTCTCACAGCTCTCTATTCTCTTATCACCTCAGGCAGATTACAAATAATTGTGATATTAACAGAGGTCAATGTCAAAAGCTGCACAGGGGAGGGAGGGAGAGAGGGAGGGATAGAGGGAGAAAGGAAGGGAGATACTGTGTCTAATCTCATTTCAAAACGTAAAGTTACAGCAGACAAGCAACCAAAAGTAAACACGGATTTTTCCTGAGCAGACAAACAGAGAGGTAAGAATGTAACACTCAACGGCAAAATAAAAAAAAATCCAAATATAAGCTAGATGGCATTTCACATGATAAGGTCGCAGGAATGTCGAAGGGGGAAGGCATTGGTGTTGAAATGCAAAGAAATTGTTTTGGGTAATCCTGCTGTGCCTTTTTTTCCAGTGACTGATGGCCTGAGGCTGATTCAGGAGGGGGCGGCGAGTTAGGTTTGGGGGGGGGAGGGAGAGAGGGCAGCAACGTTGACCTCTCGGGGGTCAAGAGGTGATTGTCTACATCTATCATACCGACGCTAGCTTCAAAACGAGAAGCGACTCTCTCGGAAGAATTCAAAGCCCCCCTCCCCCACCCCCGTGTTCAAACTAAGACTGTTACAAGAGACCAGATGACTAAGTGTTTATGAGAGAGACAAATATTGGAATCTCTGAATGGAAAAACATGCCATGCTGGCATCGAGCTTCCAGCAACGAAACGTTACGTCAGCTGAGCTCGCCGGTTTTAATGAGCGCGGCCTGGATCATATCGCACGTTTAAATATCTGCCAATGGCAATTTTACGGCCTGTATTTCATGCTTCATGGGGGCAGTTGGAAAGTTTTCTCTCCATGGGAAAACAATGGCTGGAGGTTTTGTGGTAACAGGCCTCCAATGTGTCCTGATGAAAGCCATGTGAGCGCCCTGAATAGAGGGAGGCAAGCCCCACAAGCAACACGACCACACTGAAATTCATCAGCGGGGAAGACATTATTAGTAGGGCGTTATTTATTACTAAGTGGCCCCTATCAACTCCTAACTACTTTCCCAAAAATAAAATAAAGTCAGCAACGTTTTAAACAGAGGGTGTTGCTGTGCGACTATGAACGCCAGCGGCCTCCATTCAATGCTACAGCACTTTTCTCGCTGCTATGTAAGCAGATGCATTATTGCTCACTATCGCTTGCCCCATCCGCTCCACAATATATTTGACTCAAACATACGCTTCTTCCCATACGTGTCAAAGTTGTGTTGACCCAATCTATCTTATAAAATCCTTTGGTGCAGTTTGACATATAAGTTTAGTAAAAAAACATAGTGAGAGAGGGAGAAAGAGAGAGAGAGAGAAAGACGAAGTCACAGTGAGAGAGGAGGGAGGGAGAGAGGGAGGGAGAGAGATAGAGAGAGAGAAAGACAAAGTCACAGTGAGAGAGGAGGGAGGGAAAGAGAGAGAGAGAGTGAAAGAGATAGAGAGAGAAAGACAAAGTCACAGCGAGAGAGGAGGGGGAGAGAGAGAGAGAGAGAGAGAGAGAGAGAGATAGAGAGTAACAGACAGAGAGACAGATGGGGAGGGAGGGAGGGATTGGTTACCTAGGGACACCAGACAAACAAAAAAATGAACTTCCGTGCCGTACTCTCCTCAGGAGACACACACACATTACCACGACAACGAGGGAGCACACTGACACAAAATCCACCCTCACCAAAGAAGACGACAGCGTTATTTTTGATAACAAACGGCCTTCTTTCTGCTCATGCTTTCATAGCTGGTGCAAGGGGCAGAAATTCCATGCAGGGGAAAACAATTACGAAACGGACAAACGCAAAAATACAACCCATTCCACTTTAACAATTTCCCTTTAATGCAGTATGTACGACACACATAGAATCTGAACATGCTTCAATTAGAGGCCTCCCATTTTCCATTAGTCTCAATTCATTTTTTTTATTTACCTGCTCTATTTTCTCAGAAAACATTTCGAAATAGATTATGGGGGAAATAAGGCAGACTTTATTAGCTCCACAGTATCGTTGATTTTGGCAGCAATGTCTTTCATCAACGGTTTCATTCATAAAGTTTATTTTTATTTTATTATTATTCACTGTGGGGGGAAAAAAACCCACCGAAATACAAAATATGTAGGTTTCTACGATCAGATCACAATAATGTGAAAACACGGTTTGTGAGCTTGGTTTCCTTTGCTTTTGCCACACAGAGGTTAAAATATCAAAACAACGC
>JAPMUY010008497.1:122500-135000 GCA_026901105.3 Galaxias olidus | reverse complement strand
TCTGTACAGACAGTGGCATCGCAGTTTGCATGACAGTTATCTAACTAGATGGCGCTTCCATGGGCCTGGCTCCACCATGGTGAGGAAAAACCCAGGCAGAAAAAAATAATCATACAAAAAAAAAAAATCTGCCGCAGCGGCTCACTAGTTAAATGGACTCGGCTGGCGTGTGGCGCTAAGTCTCGAGCAGCGCACAGCAAGATAATGACGCTAGACGAGCGGAGCCGTTCGCTAGCAGCTAGCGCTTTAGCAGTGAGAGCCAAGAGACGCCATCATCTCAGTTCTGCACCATTATCTCCCTACTGTGGTGCTCATATACAGATGGCTCTGGCGCTGCGGCTGCTTGATCTAATGTTCAAGCAGCGGCAGTTAACACAGTGACGGGGTAATACACCATGTATTGCCATGTATCTGGGTCTGCCCATAGACCGGGGAGAAAGGATTAAGGATAGGTTGGTGGTATCTGTTCCATAAGCTCAATAGTGCTAAAAGGTACTCTCTCTCACTATTTCGTCCCTGGCTCTTAAAGTGAATGTAGGAGTGTCAAAAGCTTCCTGGTGAGTCTTTTCTATATGCCCTCCAACTGTTACAGAGGCTGCAACCTATTATGGATTCTAAGGAAATGGCACTGAAATAAATAAGAAACAAATTGCTCAATTCTCTTAGTATATGAAATATTGCAATTCAAAATAAGCACTATCATAAGTCATTATCCATTTTACTATATTTCAGTGTGAGCACTTTAGACACCAGTATTTGAATGGAAAGAATTTTGGTTGAGAGCAGTTTTGCCATTGCTGTTGATAATTTTTTTATTATTTCAAAATCATACATTTTATAAATGTATGGCGCTCCAAGAGGTACAACAGCACAGCATAGTGGCATGATGCAAAACCAACGTATCTTATCGCGCTCTGTGGTGAAGTGCCTACCTATACACAGGTTCATGGGTAAGTGTAAGGCCTGCTGGGCAAGAAAGGGTTAATGTCTCCTCAGCCAGACTACACAGAAGAACTCTAAGAGGAACATTACCAGCATGTGCCTGGGAGAGAGAGCGAGAGAGAGAGAGAGAGAGAGAGAGAGAGAGAGAGAGAGAGAGAGAGAGAGAGAGAGAGAGAGAGAGAGAGAGAGAGAGAGAGAGAGAGAGCGGGAGAAAGAAAAAACAGGGAAATACCCTGACAGACAGCCAGGCATAGAACTGGATAGAGAGAGAGAGAGAGAGAGAGAGAGAGAGAGAGAGAGAGAGAGAGAGAGAGAGAGAGAGAGAGAGAGAGAGAGAGAGAGAGAAAGACGGCAGGAAGAGAGAGAGAGAGCCATGGAGAGGAAAAAGGAAAGGCAGAGCAGAGGGAATCTGATTTCCAATGACAATGTGCTTAAGATGACCGTTTCAACGGAGGAACATATCATCTGTCAGAGGTAATGGTGGTGTCCCCGGGAAAATGAAGGCAAATGGAATGGAAGACATTCATTAAGGGGAGGGGTCTGGCAGACAGACAGTAAAAGAGGGAGGGGGGAGTGAGAGAAAGGAAAAAAGAGAGAGAGAGCGCAAGAAGGAGAGACGTTGAGAAAGGGAGGGGGAGAGAGAAAGAAAGAAAGGGAGCAAGATGGAGTCACAGGGAGAGGTATTGAGGAAAGAGAGAAAGACAGATAGAGAGCAAGAAGGATGGGGACAGAGAGAGAGAGAGAGAGAGAGAGAGAGAGAGAGAGAGAGAGAGAGAGAGAGAGAGAGAGAGAGAGAGAGAGAGAACGAGAGACGAAGACGAAGACGAAGAAGCTCACTGTCTAATCCAGCTGATGGCCGACCCGGCAAAATAAATATACACAACACCATTATTTATCCCCGCATTTCCGAGGTGGCAGGCCAGCCACGATTAAGAGTTGGTCTTCCCATGCGCCAGAGATAATATTAGACCAGCTGCCTGGAGCTCCCGACATGCAGGCTGGGACAGAGAGGGAGAGAAGGAGAAGGGGGTTGAGCTGGGAAAAGCATGGAGTGGCTGGCTCAGACAAGGGGGAATGGCTGTCTATTAGGCCAGAGTTTCTCTCTCCCCACACACACACGCACACACACACACGAGGAATAAACACACACACACACACCCACACACACACACTCAGAGGCATACGCGCACACACACACTGAGAGGAATACACACATTCTCTCACACACGCGCGCGCACACACACACACACACACACACACACACACACACACACACACACACTCACTCACACAGAGAGGAATATACATACACACACACACACACATACGCGCACACACACAGACACACAGCGGTGGATGTACTCAGTAGAGGCAATTGATACCATTGTTTTACAGATGGGAGGGGGGATTAGCAGGCGACAATAGGGCTCTTTCACTGGAAATGTCAACCGTCAAACTGAGCGACCGTCGGACTGGGCAGAGAAGCATTTTACGAAGGCCAAGGTACAAAATGAGGGGTTGGAAAATAGTGCCACACGCTACGAGAGGGAGTGCAACATTAGCACGCGAGACGGTGAAATGCAATCTGGAACGTGGGAGAAAAAGGTTGTGAGAACCTGTGTAACCACATCAACGTGAAGCTGTTCAAAGCCAATCCTCAATACATAGACACTGAATGAATCAGTATGGCCTTGAAAGACCGAAAACAGATCTCTCTCTCTCTCTGTGTTTCCTGAACGACCGAATCTGATCACGATTAATCTATCAAGACCGGTTGGTAACGAAAACATGTTTTTTACATTATAGTTCACATTTTAAATCTATAATCACTATAATAGGATATCTGTGTAAGGCTGTGCCTCAGAGGAAAAACTTGACCTAATTCTCTAGGCAAACGAAGCCAGTCAGGATCCAGGGACTTAAAATATCATAGCTGATGGTCCAGTCTAGGCCATATTTATTATGAGATTATGCAAAGGGAGGGAAATATCCAGATCTTTTATAATTTTTTTTTTAACCCAGCCCTGACTCTAAGTGCAAAGATATCTCCAGCGGCCTTGGCGTTCCTCGAAACTCACAACATGTAGGGTTTTCGAGTTGAATTCCGACACCGACTCGAAGGTTCTCTGCCCCTTTAAGACTTGAACGGAGCCGAGTTAGTCTACCACGCTGACCTAATTGCTCTCTCGCTCTCGAAGATGAGCACGGCGCTCCGCGCACTCTTGACACGTAAAGATTATTTAATACCATCAAAGCCATGGAAACAAAAAAAAGAGGGGAATAAAAGGAGAAGTGGCATAAAGAAAAAGAGAGGGGTTTAACCCTTTCACGGCCGGGCTCCCGCCGTACAGGACGAGTGTAGACACAGCAGGAACTTCAGAGGATGAATCGGCGGCGTGCCTAAGCCGGCCTGTCAAAGCCCTGTCAGACGGTGAGGGAGGGTAGAGCTCCCATATCCCCACATCACAGGGTGCTCCACTTCTCCCCGCCAGCCCACTCGGTCTCGCCTCCAGCTCCCTTGGTCTCTCTCCTCTCCCTTTCTCCCTCTCTGTATTCTTCTTCTATTCCTCTTTCTCTCTCTCACTGTCTTTCTGCATTTTCTTTGGGCAGTCTGTTGTTCTCTCCCTTCCCCCCCCCACCCTCTTTCTGCCTCTCTCTCTCTCTCTCTCTCTCTCTCTTCGTCTTTTTTCCCACACTCAATCCGTTCCCTCAAGGCACCGCCGACGTCATTGGGCAGCACGGCCAAACCACTGTAATGTCCCCATTTATATCTACTTATTCGGGACTAAAAGCTGAAGGCTGTTTCATTTAGGTCAGGACCGGTTTCATTGGCGTGTGTGGCTGCAGTCCCGCTTTGATCGGCTCTGATACACTGCTATCATGGGGTTTCTCTGTTTAAGTCAAGCTGCAAAGGTAAACTGTGAAATGCCTCAAGAAAAAGAAAAAAGAGAAACACTAGACTGACGCTAACCGCCAAACAACACATCACAACGCACCCCCGATTTCCGACTTCTCTAGGTTATTTTGTTTATTTTTTTGCTGTTGTTATTGTTGTTGAACTGTAGGTATTACTGGCATCAAAACGGTTGTGCAAAAAAAAAGAAAAAAATCTGTGGTTGCACAAGCGGAATGCAACTTCTTCCAGCAAGAAAGAAAGTCACACAGGGCTGTGACCCGGGGAGGCAGAGCGGTTGGCGGTGGCGACGGCGGCCGACTAGAGGTGTTTACCATTTACAGAGTGCCTTGTGGCATCTCGGGGGCACCCCTGCCGCCATAGAGAGCGTGTCTCATCTGTCAAAGCCTGATCGGTTTGTACTGCCCTTCCTCGCCTCTCGTCCTCCCCTCCCTCCCTCCCTCCCTACAGCTGCCTTAGCTCTGTGACTCAGTCTGGCCAGACACAAGGTGAAAGGGACGTTGTGGTTTGGGTTTGCTCGCACGCACGCTACTATACCGGCCGAAGCTAACCAGAACTCCCCCATTGTGGTCGCGCTTACGCAGCGACATGAATCCTACACCAGATTTAGCAGCGCTTTGACCGTATCACTCAAATCTAGCATGCTTACACTTCCTATCGACCCTTAGCCCAAATAATTATTTCCGGCTGGTATGTTCCAACAAGAGTACTTTTACATTGCGTATACAAATAATAGAAGTTTGTTATAGTTACATCTACATAAGGAAATACCCTAAACAAAAAAAGGTCGGGGTTGCCTACTTCAACTCCTACTATTGCTGGTCTACATACTATTTTTGGAATGCACTTTCTACACCAGTGACTTGCATTATGACAGTAAGGGTGACTCAACAGCTTTACTCATGTACTGCATCAAGATGCAATACTGGAAAGTGTAATCTATGCGAAATAAAAACAATATCTACGCAGCTATTAAACATCCTTACATAGTATTTTCTGTGGTGAAAATCACAAAAGCAAAATGTGGTGCGAGGTAATGAAATGCGTTACTAAACCAATTGATTTATTTTCTGTATTTCACAGGCAAAGAGTGGCCTAGTAGTAGTACGGTCTCATCTAGATTATTATGATCTAATTTCCTTTAGACAAGGGGTGAACCCTGCGGTCTTCCACACAGACATCCCATTTCACCTGGTGTATAACACTTCATTCCACTGGTCGTAAGAAAAAAACATAACCTAAAATAAAAGAGCCACTCGACTATCATTCGTAAAAAAGGAAGTAGAGAGAGAGGGGTGTGAGGTGAAAGGGAGACAGGGAGGAGGAGGAGGAGGAGGAGGAGGGGGGGGGATAAACAGTTTAAACACCAGAGAAGGCATGGCCAACCCAAAGAGTAAGTGAGCCATCGGCTTCATTGTGATGACACATTTACCGCCATGTGAAACCGAGGCGTGCAAAGGGCCTCTTAACTGGCACCTCTCACACGAGACGGAAAGACACTTCCTGCTGGCACTTCTCGTTGTCACCACTGAGGGTTCTGACAAGTCTCTTTAAAAAAAGAAAAAAAGAAAAAAAAAAACGCTTGTGCCACAAGTGAAAAACGGTCACCATTATTGTATGTATACGCGTCTGGAAAATGTATTCTATTTTTCTACAGCAAGGAAGGCCTTACTACCTGCGTGCAGTTGTGGCGATCATTGAGTCATTGTAAACAATGGTTGTGAACAAATAACAACACTCGACAGGAAATGTTCATTTCTGCCATATATGCTATATAACAGGGTGAGACTACAGCATCCAAACAAAGCTGGAGTCTCACTACTGCGAGGTTTGTGCGTTTTGTACAACGTGCACGTTTTCTTCTTGTCTGTTCTCAATCTTTGGAAAAGTGCATGAGGGATATTCCTCTTACCAGGAGCTGCATGCCAACCTAAATGAAGTGACCACATTTCATGCATTCTTGCCCTTGGGACAAAATGGCAGACAATTACCGTTGCCTTGCAGAGAGACACAGAGGGGCAGAGAAAGATCCCCCCCCCCCCATTAACGGGCTCAAGTATCATGGGATGGCTAGACAGCAGATTAAAACCTCCATGATAATTTAATTTTGCAACCCAGAGGAAAAGCAGGTATGGTTAGCACAGCTAGTAGAATGATCAGTCATAATGAAGACGCCCCAGTGTAGGGCAACCTCTTTAGACAAGTGTGGGGCTCACTTTCCCCTTTGGTTGCCATAGGATACCAATGACTCCCAGTCACAACAAACAAGAAACCAGAGATACCACTTGTACTTTAGGTCAATAAAATAATAGACAATCATAAATGCCTCAATATCAGCCGGTACATATTAATATACCACTGATATGGAAAGAACACATGTGTTGAAAAGCCAAGAGTACAGACAGTTTGTCTTAAAGTGTCAAGAGATAATGTAGGTAAGAGATGAAACCATACACAGATCCCCACAGTTACAGCTCTACAAAAACATAGTTAGTGTTGCAACCCGAATGCTGTGGATTTAAATCTATTCAAAGCACACCAAGTTAACCAACTAGCCTAATACATACAGGCTATTATTTTAGTTATTCAATGATATTGTTATTTTTTGGAAGGCTAATTGAACTTGAAAAAAAAAATAAAACACTACAAAAACACCATAGAAGCCAAACTTGCGGCTACAGCAGTCCAGTCCTATAGGGCTGCAGCAGGTCTGGGTCTTTCTAGCTATGGCTACCATACAACATGTAACTGTGAGTCACACCAAGGGTAGAGGTGACAAGGTGGGAAAATCCTCAGACAAACCAAAGATCCCACTCAACGTCTAAGCCTCTAATGCATCTTGCACTGAAATTCACAGGTTTCCAGGAGAAAAGGGCATCTGCTTCGCACTCCAATCACAACGGTATTGCAAAGTTTGTTGTGAACTTTCAAATAAATAGTTTCAAACCTACAATATATCAGATAAAACAAGGATTAAAAAAAATGCAGGTTACCTCTTGATAACGTAATTATAAAATCTGTATTAAAAATGTATTATGTAAATAAGAAGGATTATTATTATTTTCTTGAAAATAATTATCATTCTTTAAAGAAAAAACAACACAAAAAATATAGTGTTGCTTATTTCTACAATCCATTTTAACAGGTTACTGATATTTCCTAACATTTACAAAAACATGTAGGTAACAATCAAACACTGAGGACCGGTTTCCCAAACAGGGATTAAGCCAAATCCTAGACTAAAAAACATTTTCAATGGAGAATCTCCATTGACAGTGAGATTTAGTCTAGAACTAGGCTTAATCCCTGTACGGGAAACCGGGGCTGAGAGTTTAATTTAGACTACAAGAGATTAATCTGTCTTGACTGATTTGTGGCTAACAGTCCGAAGCTGCAGGGTATGTTTTAACAGCTAAATCATTGCAGTGAGTGTGCCACAATTACATGACGTTTAGATGTTTTAACCATGACATTTAAAATTGCTGAAACGTATCCTGACAAGAACTCCTCAGAGGTGTGAACAAATTAGGGGTAAATATCTGTCAATTTAAAAGTGCGAGTTTCGTTTCAGACTTTCTCGAGACCGATCAAACCAGGGTGTCATATCAAAAGAATACAGAGCTGGTGTTGCCCTCAGCCTATAAATTGAGTCAGTATAGGCACAACAAGCTACATTATATAGAAGGAAGAAAGTGGGGATAATTTAGGAAGCAATTGTCGATATCGTCATAAACTAGCAATTAGTGGAGCAAAGTTTATTTTCTAACTGACCACAGTAGACCAAATCACTGATTAAGCCAAAGGTTCTAATGCACTTTCAAAAGAGATAGATCATTTCACATTCCATTGTCCTGACGTTAGAGCAGAAAACTAGCCTGTGCGGACAGACCAATACGATTTTTACATACATTATATAACTTAAGTGCATTGTAACAGCTAAGTATGTTAGTTAGTAGACCTTCCAAAAGGACTTATGAAAACTGTCAATATTGACAAAATGCCTATACCAAGCGACAGCATTCAGCAAGCTAGTAACCAGCTGGCTAGAAGGCTAGCATACGTCTCCACAACACAAAATAAAGGTTATATCGTTTCTCAATGTCGATACAAATCATAACATAAAACTTTCCAAGTTCCGATCGTTTTGAGGGCGACACAATAGCAAGTACGTTCAGTACAATTAATCAAATCAAATCAAATATACCATACTCGTGCACATAACACAGAATGGCTGTACATGCCGCATTTAAATCCTTTAGGTTATGGAACACAGATATAACGTTGCGGAAAAAGCTATGAGCTCAAAATCGAATTGTTTGCATCGGGACATACGCTGTCAGATCTTGACAAGCTGTCAATGACAAGTGGATCATTATACCTGGAACCTGTTGACTCCTCCTACCGCTCCCCCTTGGGCAAGCGTCTGGTGGAAGTTCTGTCGCGCAGCAGTATTTGTCAGCGGTGATTTTCTTTTCAAAGTTATATAGTGACTCTCAGATTTCGAAGCTGTGGATGCCACGGGTGTTGAACAAAATTTCCCTCCTGCAAATTGTTCGGTAAGAGGCGGTGGACGGCGTTCACTGTGCAGAGAACTTGGCCCAAGCATTTGCAACGGCGACCATTGCAGTCACGTTCTCTGGCTGTGAAATCCAACACCACCTCTGTGCCACGCCCCCTTACCTTTTATGGGTTGCTTGTCCTCGCGGCGGGGATGTCCTGTTAACTGCAGATGTGCGGAATGTTTTTATGTAATTAGGCTATTATAATCGTCAAATACTATTAAGTTGAGCAGAGATAAAGAGTTTGACTTTACACAAATTAAACAAGTGAATAGATAAAAAAAACAAATTGTCTTGGCCCAACGCTTAAAAAATATTATATTATTTGTTTCAGTCAGCCCATATTGATTATTTTGTATTTTATTTTAATTACAAAATCAGTTGTCTCGCCTTTCCAGCTTGGCTGAGGGAGTTTTACATCTATTTTAAAACAAAATCCCTCCTCTCCTAATAGTAACAGTGATTTAATTTACTAGAAACGCTGTATGGTAAGTCAGCTGAGTGCCATTTGTGTTTGTGTGTTTTTGTTTGTGTGTATCTGTGTATTTACGCTTCTGTGTGAATGTGTACACAAGATGCACGCATTCTCCACAACTTTGCAGATTTGAACATGTGACACATGTGATATCTTTCTGCCATTCAAGATTAAGTTGCAGTGTGTGTAGATAATCCACACGGAACAACCAATGACGTCCCAAATGTGAATAAACTAAAGGGCGCCAGACAACCACTGGCTATATAACCCACCTTGAAGATGTGTCTCAAACACACACACACACACACACACACACACACACACACACACACACACACACACACATGCATGAACGCTCTCACTCCTACACTCACACACACACACACACGCACACACTCACTCCTACACCTCACACACACACACACACAAACTCCTACGCTGACACACACACACACGCGCATCCTCTGCTTGCCTTTGCTTTGAGGCTTGCTCATACAAAGCTGTGACTGCCACCGAGCTGTGTCAACTGTCACACATCACCACACAAGTGAGGAATGCAGTGCTAAGGGAAAGGGAGGAGGAGGAGGAGGAGGAGGAGGAGAAAAAGGAGGATAGGGTGACGAAGGACGCAGAGGCATGCGACGAGCAAAGAGGAGAGGGGTGCCTTCAAATGCTAAAAGTATGTTTTGGTGGAAGTGGCTGCTGTCATAACAGAATGCCTGGAGAGTGTGAAGAGACTGTCTTATTTCACAGGCGTTTGACAGGTGGAACTGGGGCCCTGGCATCCATGTGTTTGTGTGTGTGTGTCTTCGTGTTTATGTATATGTGTATCTGTGTGTGTGTGTGTGCGTGTGTGTGTGTGTGTGTGTGTCACTGTGTCTGTCTTTGTGTTTTTGTGTTTGTGCACAGACACATGCAGACTGCATAGTGATGGAGTTTTCCTCACCGTTCAGCCAGTTAGACTGTTTTAGCAGGCGCATAGTATGTTTCATGACATATGTGTTGGTCAGAAAGGCTTCCAGGTTTTTCCTCAGCGCAGCTACAAGCTCGACAAGTTGTCAAGTTCACACTCAGAAGCGAGAATTGTTGTGTCTTTATAGCCGTACAACAGTGTGCTACAGCTATTTTGCGTGGCGCAGATTAAATGAAAGGAATGAATGAATGAAAAGAATGAAAAGAAATGCACGCACCATAAAGTGATGTCATGCGTAGCGGCCACCAAAGACACGCATGGCCCGCTTTATTGCGCGCTCTGCATGACTTCACTCTGTCGAGACGTCACGCATAGTCCGGTGTTTTGAAGTGCACGTGGTTCCGATCACGCTTAGCTTAACCGTATTTAGCCGTGTGTAAAGTGATTTGACAACGCATGCTCTATTGTTAACGGTCCGGAGACACGCGAGATTTGGTCAAGCTCAAGAGATCCAATCGTTCTCCTTTGAAAAGCATCTCAGTTGTACTGAACATTGACACCCTGCATGGCCTCGGAAGCCTGACATGCGGGCTGTGTTTGAGTGTGAATTTGGCTTTTTACGTTTCGCTTCTGGTTGGTGGTTGATTTCCTGTTGATAATATCCTTCTGATGGGTTTGCATTGTTTTCTTTCTTTGTGGGTGCCACTTATTTCAGGTTTGCACAGGTTGCAACACGGTATTCACACATTGTAAAACGCTCCCTCGTTTTAGCTCCAACGATAAAAAACATTTAAGAGACCTACTATCCAAGACTATCCTACTTCCGGAATCTCTCCCCTCTTCAAAAAAGCGGACGGGTCTTTGCAAAGAAAAAAACATTCCCCTGTTTCTCCTACATTCTAATTGGGGAAAGGTGAGTGACAGCAACCGGCAAAATAAATACCCCCGCGAAAAAGAAAAAAAAAACAGTTACCAAGGTCGGTCATTTTACAGTTCTACTGTGGGGGATGGCATACTTTAACCTCTCCTCTGTGGACTGCTTACAAGGCACTTGGCAGGCCCCCAGCAGGTGTTTGATTCCACCTCCAGTAACCCCCTGTAAGCACCGGGTGCCTATTTACCACCCGGCCCTGTCATCTCGGGGCTATTTTCAGTGCGCTTGGTGTAACGTTAGACGGCCTGATCAACACTCTCTTACCTCTTAGAAATGGCCACATGTCACCGACTCCTAGAGAGACGGAGTGAAGGAGACACACTCTCACACACACACTCACACATGCTAACATACACACACACACACACACACACACACACACACACACACACACACACTAACATACACACTAACATACACACACTCACTCACACACACACAAACACTAACATACATACACACACACACACACACACACTAACACACACACATACATGCAAAAGGCAGGGACAGGGAGAGGGAGAGAGAGAGGGAGAGAGAGAGGGAGAGATGGACAGGGAGAGAGAGCGAGAGAGAAAGAGAGAGAGGAGGAAGGTGGGGTCACCAACGGCAGACAGAAACGTCTCCAGGGTCACCAAATGTCAGCGGACAAATGAAACGGGGTGGGTGGGTGCGGGGGTGGGGGTGGGGGGTTGAGACAATGCGTCATAGCAACAAGAGCCCACGGAGCCCTCTGACGTGAAAAAGGCGAGCAGGCCTTTCCTGTCTGTATGGATAAGAGAGGAGGCCACGGGCAACTCTCCCAGACCTCCCGCAGCGGAAAAATAAAGAAGCAGGAACGAAGGATGACCACACAGAGGTGGACAGGATGTGTGCGCCTATATCCATGACCATTAGTATGTGTGTGTGTGTGTGTGTGTGTGTGTGTGTCTGTCTGTCTGTCTGTGAGTGTGTGTCCATCTCTTTAAAAAGCTACTTATTTATGTGGCGCTCACAGCAGTGCGCGCTCTTCGTCAGCTCCCCACCCCCCTTCACTCTGGCCAGTCATTCGTAGTGGAGCTTCATGGAGGAGCTGTCGCTTAACGACCGTGTAGTCAGGCACTTTGCGGTGCCAACTGAGAGCGTCTAACGGGAGAGTATTTTACGGCTTGTGCTTGACGAAGCTGGGGCATCTGAAGCCACCCGGACAGCGTGCTCAGGGCGCCGCTGGGAAATGCACGCGAGTGTGTGGCACGCACGCCTGCTAAAAAGGCTACATAACTCGCATGTCACTTCAATTTACGGCGATAATGAGAGCAACAAAGAGGGAGAGAGAAAGAGAGGTGTGTGTGTGTGTGTGTGTGTGTGTGTGCGTGTGTCTGTGAGAGAGAGAGAGACAGAAAGAGAGTGTGTATCTGAGACATGGAAGTGGTTACCGAGGTTTGAAATCCTCCTTTGACCTGGGAATGGCAGTTAAGAAGCAGCTTCACTCAGAACACATTCAAATAACATGCCACCAACACACGTGGACACACACACACACACACAGAGAAACACCACACACACACACACACACACACACACACACAGAGAGAGAGAGAGAGAGAGAGAGAGAGAGAGAGAGAAACACCACACACACGATCGTTGTCACCCATCTTTCATTTACCCATCATCTAACCTGTAAGAGAAAAATCTATCACACCGGCATCATTTTATTTCACTCCAATTCTATCTCTGTCCTTAAACCCCCCCCCCCCCCCCCCCAAAAAAGAAAGAAAAAAAGA
>JAPMUY010008497.1:112500-115000 GCA_026901105.3 Galaxias olidus | reverse complement strand
CATGATTGTAATGCGGACATCTAGAAAGAACTAAGTGAAAACATCCAGTGGAACTAGGTAAACAGTGTTGGCCGCCATGCAGCCTTTTATTAATTACTTATTGATTACAGTGTCGCGCTAGGAAGACTCTAATCTAAGGAAACATACTGTAGGAGAACCAAGGTTGGAACACACGACTGCGCTGGAAATGTGTTGGAGCAGGGAGAGCAAAATTAATAATAAAAAAACACCAACGAAGGAAAACAAATCGTGAACTTTTAAAGTTTTATTAACAAATTGGATAAGTTAATTGGATCCAAAATCTGTTTGTCGCTTTTGTTTTCAATACGTACCACTGGCAGAAAAACATACTGTTTTAATGCTAGCGTGAAAATGACAAGGCTGCTGGTGTGTGATATTTATCTCGAAGATCTGACACGACTACTTTCAAGAATATACATTGGAGGGGGAGATTAAATTCATAGTTTCTAATATTTGTTTTCAAAGTTATGACTATATTTGAACTTTAGAAGTTAAGATTGGCTTCAAGCTTGTGTATTGTCTGAATGTAGAGAGCACTGATATTTGTGCTTTTCGATCTCTCGGATAATGACGGCTTATGCAATCTTAAACGGTGATGATATCCAGGAATACAAAATACGTGGTTCTCATTCATTTCTTCAGGTGTCTCTTAGTGAAATATTGAAACTGGCCCTTTGTGGTGTAGAATACTGGCAAACTATATCAGTTAGCACAAAGACCTCCCTGTCGTTTATCTTCATGTTAACTCGTACTAGAAGAAGAGGCCACATTACACCTATCCTTGCAGGTCCTTCATTGGTTACCTGGAAGGAGAGGACAGGCTACAGTGAGGGGAGGGGGCTGGCAGTTTAATACACTGCTCATCCAGTGGGACGGATGGATGGATGGATGGATGGACGGATGGATGGATGCACATGAATGGATGGATGGATGGACGGATGCACATGGATGGATGGATGAATGGATGGATGGAAGGTTTGATGGACGGATGGACGGATGGATGGATGGATGGATGAAGGTTTGATGGACGGATTGATGGATGGAAGAAGGAAAGAACGGTTGCACAGGACAAAGGCTCAGAGCGTATCAGAGAGCAGCAGCGCTGGAGCATTGCTTGTGTGTGAGTGTGTGTGCGTGTGTGTGTGTGTGTGTGTGTGTGTGTGTGTGTGTGTGTGTGTGTGTGTGTGTGTGTGTGTGTGTGTGTGTGTGTGTGTGTGTGTGTGTGTGTGTGTGTGTGTGTGTGTGTGTGTGAAACAACCACAGTCTCTGCTCCCTGTGGTGCCTGAGCTGATTAGGAAGATGGCTTACCTTAGTGATTCTGGTAGAAGAGGAGAGAAGAGGAGAGGAGGAGAGGGGAAAGGAATAGAGGAGAGAGAGGAGAGAGAGGAGGAGAGGAGAAGAGAGAGAGAGAGGAGGGGACAGGAAAGAGGAAAGAGAGGAAAGGAGAAGAGGAGAACAGGAAAGAGAAAGAGAGGAGGAGAGGAGAGGAGAGGACAGGAGAGAGAGAGAGAGAGGAGGAGAGGAGAGGAGGAGAGGAGAAGAGAGGAGAGGAGGGAGAGAGAGGAGAGGAGAGGACAAGAGAGAGAGGAGAGGAGAGGAGGGACAGGAGGGAGAGGAGAGGAGAGGAGAGGAGAGGGAGAGGAGGAGAGAGGAGAGAGGAGAGGAGAGGAGAGGAGAGGGAAAGGAGCAGAGAGCAGAGAGGAGAGAAGAGAGACACAAAGGAGAGGAGAGGAGAGAGGAGAGGAGAGGAAAGGGAGAGGAAAGGAAAGAAAGGGAAAGGGAAAGAGAAATGAGAGGAGAGGACAAGAGAGGAGAGGAGAGGAGAGGAGAGGACAGGAGAGGAGAGGAAAGGACAGGACAGGAGAGCACACGACAGGACACGAGAGGAGAGGACAAGAGAGGAGAGGAGAGGAGAGGAGAGGACAGGAGAGGAGAGGACAAGAGAGGAGAGGAGAGGAGAGGAGAGGACAGGAGAGAGAGAGAGGAGAGGAGAGGACAGGGAGAGGAGAGGAGAGGAGAGGAGAGGAGAGGAGAGACAGGGAGGAGAGGGGAGAGGAGAGGAGAGGAGAGGAAAGGAGAGGAGGGGAGAGGAAAGGAGAGGACAGGAGAGGAGAGGACAAGAGAGGAGAGGACAAGAGAGGAGAGGAGAGGAGAGGAGAGGAGAGGAGAGGAGAGGAGAGGACAGGAGAGGAGAGGAGAGGCGAGGAGAGGAAAGCAGGGGACCGTGTTGGGATTACCACCCCCAGCACCACGCTGTGGAGCCGGGGCTAGACGGGAGCACTGCTGGCTGGTTGGACTTCCCCCAGGAGGTAGTGCCAGATGTGAGGGCCAGAGGGGAGAGAGATTAAGGTCACTTTGTCCTGGCTGGATTAGCGCCAGGCGCTACATGATGCTAATAGGCTGGCAGACAGTGTCAGGCTGGCAGTGAGGCCGAGGGAATACTGTCCGCTTTGTTGTTTGTTTTTTATTCATTGCTTTC
>JAPMUY010008497.1:102500-105000 GCA_026901105.3 Galaxias olidus | reverse complement strand
TATGCAAACAAATGCACTCGCTCTCGCACACACGCAACTGCAAGAACTCATTGTGAAATGTGTTGTTAGAATAAGTTGCTCTTTGTTTAGTTTTTTTTACACGTTTTGAAGTCAAACTCCCTTCCACGGACGTCAACTGGCAGGTGTTGAGATACCAAGTGAGCCGTAAACTACAGTGGAGCCAGCAGACAGCAGTCCAGACAACCTCCGTGTCTCAATCTCTTCTTTCTCCAGTTCACGTTTTCAATCGCTCTTCCTAAAACAAACTAAAATGCTTTCTTAAAAGTAGGTCAAGTTGTGGAGGTCGTCTCCCTCTCTGTGCGTGTGCGTGTGTGCGAGTGTGTGTGTGTGTGGGTGCGTGCGTGTGTGTGTGTGTGTGCGTGCGTGTGAGCGAACAAGTCCCCCTGCTTGTTTTCCAAACTGGCACCAGGAGAATCCCTTTCAGAGCCACAGATTAAGTGGGGTCCTGTTAGTAGTGAGTCACCCCTCCTGGCCCCGACCGGCATGGGCCCGGCCCATTGGACACGCCATGGGGTCTCTGAAAGCTCCTACGACGGGGCCTGTGGCCCTGGGAAACACGGCCTACCTCAGTGCCTTTGGCACAGGGTGGCACGCTGTCACACTAGGGCCATTCCTTTGGGAACAGCTCAATTAACCACCAGGGCACTGACGGCCTATCACAAGACCTCCACTTGGTCACGGGAGGGGGGTGGGGGGTGCGCGGGTGCCAGGGATCAACGGGGTGGGAGAATTTAAGGGTAACCGCACGCACGCACGCACACACACAGACACACACACACACACACACACACACACACACACACACACAGACCCAAAGGGCTTAGAGGTGCCGTGTCAGTTGCATTGAATGGAGGGAGAACTTTCCCAGTGTCGGCCATTTTGGATTCCTCTTGCTAAATGTCAGAGTCTTGGCAAACCATGTTTATATCACGACAGTGTCTAACTGAAGATATCAGGTCTGTCTGTTGACTGTCTTTCAACACTGATCTTCAATCAGTGAAACGCGCCCCTATTTCAAACCAAACAAAATCTGTTTGAAAATGTTGATATGCAGTTTCTTTACATACAGACACATAGTCTAATACCAAAGTGTTATTGATCTGTTGATATAGCCAATGTATATCAATATTTGAGCTGAATGAGACAAACATAACCTCTACTTACCATCCCAGCTAACCTTCCGGCCCGATGTCAAAATGTAACATGCTCAAGCCTTCTCGTGTGTAAGATGATGAGTGCTGATCCACAAAAAGCTTGACAGGATGTGTGAGCAGCTAGCAGTAAGTGTGGAGGTAGTGTGAAACTGGCCATAGGGGCCCCATTGTGTGTGTGTGTGTGTGTGTGTGTGTGTGTGTGTGTGTGTGTGTGTGTGTGTGTGTGTGTGTGTGTGTGTGGGCACGCGTGTGTGTTTGTGTGTGAGGCCAGACGAGGGCAAAGTCGGGGCTGATCCTGTGCTCCACACACACACACACACACACACACACACACACACACACACACACACACACACACACACACACACACACACACACACACACACACACACACACACACACACACACACACACACACACACGCACACACGCACACACACACACACGCACACACAGGCAGAGTACACTGCCCTATGTGTTAAGTTCTCACATTACTGAGGGTGTGGGCTGCTTCATGTGTCGACCGAGGAAAAGTAGGAGGTGTGAAGCCTCAGTCACGCAAAGCTACTACAGTGGAAAACCCTGCCTGTGTGTGTGTGTGTGTGTGTGTGTATGCACGTGTAGGTGCGTGTGTGTGTGTGTGTGTGCACGTGTAGGTGTTTGTGTGTGTGTGTGTTTGCTGGGGGCCCTGAAACTCTGACACTCTGAACCGGATATGTGGTACAAGGAATTGTGACACAAAGCAATGTGGTACACGAGTATTTGTGTACAGTGTGTGTGTCCATGTGTGTGTGTGTGTGTGTGTGTGTGTGTGTGTGTGGGTGCGTGACGTGGTTGGCATGCTCTTGCACATGACCTTCCCAATTTGAGACGCGGTGAAGTCACCTTCTCAAATACTCCCCGAAACAATGAAACCGTTTCATCGCCGTCGATGCCAACGTCTACGCGGGACCACCCCCTCCCACGCCACGCACAGATCATATTATTACCCCAAAATCTCCCACTAAGTGAAACCCTGTCTGGAAATAGCATTAGCGAACGACTATGTACCACAAAGGACTCCCCCGGGGACGACCGGCGGGCTGGGAGATGGAGTAACAGGCTGGTAAAACTGCGCGGGCCCGGGTACAGCTTGAGCGTCGGCCATATTTGTAGTCCGAGTGCTTTTTTTTTTAGCTTTGACTGCTGGACTGGCATGAAGGAGGAAGGAAGAGGAGGGGGCAGGCAAAGGCACGAAAGGGCAACATTTTTAGTTTTTAAAGAACGTTTTGCGGTAACGGATGCATGAGGGGGTTTGAAAAAAATAGAAAATAAAAGGGAAGAGG
>JAPMUY010008497.1:75000-90000 GCA_026901105.3 Galaxias olidus | reverse complement strand
GGGAAAGAGAGAGAGAGAGAGAGAGAGAGAGAGAGAGAGAGAGAGAGAGGGCGAGAGAGAGAGAGAGATGAGGAGGAAGACAGGCAGATGGAACAACTGATGCTAGCGACGTCACGGGAGATAGAAAGACAGACCTTATAGAATGGAGTCAGAAAAAAGAGAGGGAGAGAGAAAGATAGAGGGAGAGAGAAGGAGCAAAAGAGAGCGAGAAAGAGCGAGAGCGAGAGAGAGAGAGAGAGAGAGAAAGTTTTCAGCAGATAATTCTCTCTTCTTCTCTCTTCCTTCCTGCGCTCACCAGTCTCCAGCGAGTGATTATATAAGAGACATCTATAATTCTGTTCCATGCACATCAAAGACCAGCGTCGCCTCACAATCTGCATATATGCTTCGTCCAGGGAACAGCATGTGTTTGCGTGCGTGCATGTATTAGCGTGTGTGTCGTGCATGTATTAGCGTGTGTGTCTGCGTGCATGTATTAGCGTGTGTGTGATCATGTATTAGTGTGTGTGTGTGTGTGTGTGTGTGGTACAGGAAGGACAGGTTTGCAGCAGAAAGAACATCAGAGAAAGTTTTAGAGGATTCCGCGTTTACTTGCTCATTGTTCCTCAAGTCTCAGTCTATTCTCAGACTCCCATTTAAGTGCTTCCTGCATTGCAATAATCATCACGCATAACAACCACCTAATCCAATTCTAGAGTGCCACATCCTAATGTAACACAGAATAGCCTTTATATAAGACATATTTTTAAACTAAATTGAGGCCTAGACAATAGATTTGAGCCAAGGTCCACTTACCATACATTAGCTATCACATTTAAAACAATAGTTGTTGAAAAGTACATCAAACAACCAATGTGTTTTTTTAATGGCCTGCAAGCTTGTACTTTGCTGATGTAATTGCAAGGCTGAAAAAACACCATCTCACCGAGTCATTATACAGATAAAGTGGTTGATCTTTTTGTAGTATATGGGACACTACTGCCCCCTGTGGTTGAATATATGAAGATAATGATGATGTTCATAGTATATTACAGTAATACGAATTCCAAGTAAAAAAAAAAACGTTTGGTAGAGGAAATGTTAAATTCAAGGCAATACTAAGTGATACGTACATATCTATATTAAAGGAAAAGCTTGAAACACTAACACACACAATGTGTCGTTAAATGTATGACATGATTACCATTTTGGAGAAGTCAAATTTTGTCGATGTGCACAGTGTACCTATCAGCTCTTATATGGCATTTTACTTTAAATTCATGGGAAGCCGACTTTAAATCCTCCATTACTCCCTCATAGTGGGAACAGTCCAAACCTGATGGTGATACATTAGTGCCATCTAATGGAGAGAAGTTATAGTGTTTATAAGATTTGAATAAAAACTGCATTCGTGGTTTAGCTGAAATTATTTAACTCTTTTTCTTTCCTGTGTCAGTTCCTGCATTTGATGACGTTGTAAAAAAAAAATCTGATGGCCCTGGATTGGTTGAAAGACCATCAAGAGGTACAAACTCAAAGTTAAATAAATAAATCAAAACAACATTTTTACATTTCTTTACAGGCCTACCACGGAACTAGTAACATTTAGTTATTATTTTAAAAATTATCAGTTTATTTAATAAATAATGTGAACTGTACTGTTCTGAGATAACTTACATAATAACGTCTATTTAGTACCTGCATTTATTTTTAATAGATACAAAACAAAAAACGAAACCGTTGTAGCGTCAGCATTTCAAATTGGGCATACATTGTATGGAAGCCCATAAGGGACTTTATTCAAATGAAAATGTAAACTTGAAAATGCAAATACAATTCCACAATAGCATTCTCACTTTCCACATTCGTATGTGTTATTTGAGACAAAATGTAAGTGAAAATGCAATCCTCCCATTTGCATTTGCATTTTCAAAGGCTCCAATGGGCATTCTGTGTCAATTTTTTTAACTCAAATGCAAAAGCTGCTTGACATTACATTTTCAAAGTCTTACCCCGCCATACAGCGGACAATATTCAAATGTTAATTCAAACTTGAAAATTAAAATGCCATATTAAAAATGTATTCTCATTTTCCATTTGTGCAAGCATTATTTATGTCACAATTAAAATTAAAATGCAGTTGTCAAATAATATGAAAATGAAAAGGAAAATGCATTTGCCATTGCATTTTCAAAGACTTCATCTTCAGTACTATGCTGTGCAGTGGACAGAATTCAAATGCAATACACGAATCAGCGCTAGGAGTCTACTGCATTTGTATTTTCAAGTCACTCTGCTCTCTTTGGGACAGAACATGAAAATTCAAATGCAATCTGTCAGTCCTCAAATGCAATCCCATTATTTCTTTAACATTTTCGAGATCGACTTTTCATGTGAATTTTGGCCTCTATATACTTCCATAGTAAATTGCCATTAAGCATCCCACTAGGAAGTCAGTCCAACGGGACTAGTTGGAGCTTATTTCACAAACAAAACAATCCAAAGACTCTCTAAGTAGCCAGAGAATATTAATACACCATCCTATTCCTGGCTTATTTAAATTGATCTAATTAGTACTATCTAGCCCATCAAACAAAAGATACAAAATATAGTATCACCAGTCTTTATTAATCCACAAAGATTTTCGGAAATTGTGTTACAACTAATGTTCAGACAATATAGGAAAAAGTTAATGATTTCCCCAAAGTAGTCATCCATACAGACTTCACAGTAACCAATAGATTTCCAGTCAACATACACAGCAAGGTGTAGACCTATGTACTAAGTTGTGCACTACTGTATTTAGCAAATTCATACACAGGACAGTTATGTAAACATTTTGGAATGTAATTTTATGTAGGTAAGTATGAGGTTTATGTAGTTTCAGGAACATTAAAATGTGCTGACAACCATCTATTTTAAATAGGTCTTCAAAGATTTATTACAAAGATATAAGGGGGTATAATTGTAAACACCATGCAACATTTTTGTATTCAATTGGTATGTGCCTCAACTACATGGATTGAAACAGAATTGGCAGTCCTACAAGAGGTTTGAAGTAAAGACAACATCTCTTGAGATGTTTGGAAAGAGGCAGATAATACAGCTCATGTGCAAGTTTCATATCAAAGGTCATTTTGAAACACAACATGGGTAATGCTCTTGCATTGTGGCGACCTCGCCATTAAATGGGGCTGGTTTGGGTACGTAGAAAAATGCCCCCAGAATATACCTTATCACAGAATACTAAAGGTTTGTTGACAAGCTGGCTCAATGATACAAGTGGCCTTGGCGACTAACCGTGTAGAGCTGTGTGTTTGGTCCTTGGATTTCATTGGTTTTGCTTCGTCGTTTGGTCCGTGTTTCACATATAAATATAAGTTCAATTATTTCAATATCAAAATAAGGCGAGTATCTTTACAAAAGTGACTTAAAACATTTTCTTCTCAACATATTAGGATTTCGTTTAAAAACTCCAGTCTCTTGTCCTTTTCAGTTCCACCCATGTCACAATGGTGCGTCTCCATCTTTCTCTGTGCGCCGCTAGTAACGGAAGTCCCATTGACACAGTCTACTATATAGCCTTGACATCGATAAGGTGGTTGTGCTGCGTTCCCTGTCTTTGGGCCTTGATTCCTTGTAGCCTCCGCCCGTGGAGTGTGAAGCGAGACCAGGCCATGAGCTGCAGCAGGGCACAGGTGATAGGCACAAACACCAGCAGGTAGAAGCAGCCTTGGCGGAGTGGTGGAGTGGCGGCAGCGTGAACCGTGTCCTGTACCGCCTGTACAGCAGGCTGCCTCTCAAAGATGTCATAGCCTAAAGGGGCGAACAACAGACAGCCAAGAAGCGATAATGAATTACCCGCCAAGAAGATTGTGTTAAATGTTCAACCTGTTCAACCTCTCAGAGAGCCAAGAAGCGATAATGAATTACCCGCCAAGAAGATTGTGTTAAATGTTCAACCTGTTCAACCTCTCAGAGAGCCAAGAAGTGATAATGAATTAACCACTAAGAAGATTGTGTTAAATGTTCAACCTGTTTTTGTTTTTTAGTAACCACAGATCTACATAAGAGAGGTATGAGGTTTAGGTACTTCCAGGAACATTAAAATGTGCTGACAACCATCTATTTTAAATAGGTATTCAAAGATTCATTTGTTTCATTCGAATCAAATGAGAATGTATAGACATCTACATAAGAGAGATGTCTGTACATTCTCGTTTAATTTGAATGAAACGGTGTGAGATTAGTCGGATTACATAAAGCTTGGTCTAGGCTGCAAAGAATCAGTCCTTTTACTGTACCTGTATATACACACAGAAGCCAAGTGCCAATGAGAGGGGCGAACGTCTGGCCAGGCTTGGTAACCAGGGCAACCATACCAAAGAGCAGTGCAGAGGTAGCCTGCTGACGTCGGTTCACCACAAAGTCTTCGTCCACCAGGTCTGTGATCACCAAGTTCAACAGCTTACAGGTGCCTTCTGTGAACACCCGGTTACTGGGAACGGAAAAGCCACCATAAAATGACTTATTGTAACTAACTTGACACTGACTCAAATCAAACTAATTAGAATAAGAATATAATTTCATTGTATGCAGACCAGGATATGACTTGCGGTATTACGTCAATATTTTGAAGCATGTCAAACCGGACAGCTAAAACAGAGAAAAGTCAAGGTGGCAATGAAAAAGGTCAACTGAATGACCGAGCCAAACGTCAACAGAAAGTGACCTTTCACTGTGACATTTAATGATCTACGTAAACGCTAGGTGTGCCAAGGGTAGGCTCCACGCAGGACAGCCATCAGCTCTCACATTTACAAAGGCATACGTTTGCTGGCAAACCCTCTCTAAGCAAACAGAGGTCACACAACGTGGAAAAGTAATTTGAGAAGGATCCCGGTTGTGGTCACATTAAGAATACAAGTTGATTACAACACATGTAAACTCTTACACCAGAGAAAGATAAAGAGAAGAAGAAAAAAAAAAACCGGTTTGTGCATGTTTGGTATACCTGGCAATGAAGATGCACAGTAGATATATGTGGTCCGCCCCTGCTAGAACCATAGCCACACTGAGGCCCAGCTTCAGCAAAAACAGCCAGCGGATGACCTGGTATACCCCGTAGCGCTGGCACAGTGTCAGGAAATACAGGTTGTTTAGGTGGGGAGCAATGTAGGAGATCCCTGTGTGGAGAACCAACATCATTAAGTGAACCATGACTTGATGCTGTAACTTATTGTCTGACCAGGGAAACGCTTGGCCTTTGAGCAGATAGCAGTCATACCTAATAAAATAGAGCCCGTAGATGCCGATATTCTGTCAGACAGGAGGTGTTCCAGAAAAAGAGGAAAGAAGTTGCTGTTGAAATGGCAGTGAAATACCTGTGAGGTGAGCAGAAACCACAAGATAAAGGGAAGGGACATTTAACAAGAAGGTTTTTTTTTTTTATAAATACCAAATGTAAAATGGAAATTTTACAGTGGACGGAAAAAGTACATAAATAAGGGCATTTTTGTAAGAGATAGAAATACCAGTTTAACCATGTGTTAACCCTCCTGTTATCTTCAAATTTACTAACATTGTTCGCCCTTTGGGGTCAATTTGACCCCAGTAATTAAAGCCTTCAGAAAATTACTTTAATTTAAATTGTTGACAAAGTTTATTTGTCAAATACTTTGTGTACTACATAAATCTGCCATTAAATTAAGCATCACTCCCCCACAGCCCCCCTTATACAATGTTAAGTTGCTGTAGGAATTATGTGTTTTCCTCCCCCAATGTGGTTTGAACTATAAGGAGTTCTCGTCATACTGAATGCATGGTTATGTAAGGTTGTGGCCCTAAAGCATAGGGAAGTATTTTAGAGATTATAAAATAGTTTTTGATGGTGGCTCAAATATCAGCCACAACCAGCAGAACAAATCTGCCTAAATTCTTAATTTTTCATATATGTTTTATCCAGCTAAAACAGCCTGGGGTCAAATTGACCCCGAAGAACACCGATGCGTATAACATGTGTACAGGACATTGAAAACATATTATCATGTCAATTTGATGTTTAACCAGTTGTCTCTATTATATTAGGAAAGGTCATTAAATATGAAGCAAAACAAATTATGCCAATCATTTCTTTTGGGACGTCAAACATTGAATGGGGTCAAATTGACCCCAAAGATAATAGGAGGGTTAAAACCACATGTTTACATACCTGGATGAGGTTCATGGCGGAAAACCACACAAAGTTCCTGTGCTTGGAGAGTTGCCTGAGGTACTCTCCCAGAGTGACTTGTTTCTCGGGTTGGGACAGAGAACCATGGCCCATACTGAGTCTGAGAGACATGGAGGAAATTCAAGTTTAAATTAAAATAAAGAACAACATTAGCAGAAGTCAATAAAAAAAATAAAGTTATAACTAGGGAAGGTATCTAAAAGACAAACGCTGCCACACGACACCGTAGTCAGGTGACCCTGAGGGAACCTTTAGGGTTTTTTCCCCTGCCAAAAACACTAGACAAATTGTGTTAATCAATTCCACTAGATCATATTTCGGAAGCACGACAGTCACTTTACACTCCCCTTTGTAAACAGTGTTAGATCACAACACAGTGTGGCAGGGACCAAAGAAGCTTTTAGGATCAATACCAAGCATGCATCATTAAGTAGTTCTGGTAGATGGCTTTCCTTCAGACACTATTGAATCAACAATGAAAAAGTAATTAAAGGGCATCAAGGCTTCATAGTGAATAGTAAAACATACTAAATCTACAGTGTTCTGCATCAAGCTTATTAATTGTCATGATGTTCTTATCACATTCAATTTCTCAATCTTTGCAGTACGTGCATACAAGCAACATATATATTCTACATCACTTCACAGACTTCATATCCGAGTCTTTTTCTTTTCCACAGCAGTCATTCGATGGAAACGACGGGGGCCCTTACTCTTTGAGCGCCAGGGCCTCCTCCTGCCTCAGGCGGGCCTCGTTCTGAAAGCGGCGGCTCAGCAGCCGGGAGACCACGGTGAAGCCCAGCACGGAGACGGCCGCCAGGAACACGCAGAACACGCGGAAGGAGGAGAAGTCCTCCTTGTCCCAGAAGGAGTAGGACAGGAAGACGGACAGCGAGCCCGCGGCGCTGAACAGCGAGCAGTGGAAGTTGAGGCGCGTGCGGTCGCCCGCCGACACGGCCAGGTCGGCCAGCAGGGCGTTGTGGTTGAGGTCCACCACGGTGAGGAAGCCGTCGTAGAGGCACAGGCACAGCAGGAACTGGAGGCCCGGGTGAGCCCACGCCACCCAGAAGGCCAGGAAGGACAGGGCGAAGAGCGGGCCGTTACGGGAGAGGGCCTGCAGGCGCTTTAGCACCACCTCCGGAGACGAGATCTGGCTGCCCTCCCTAGAACGGCCGGGAGACAATGACAACAAACCAAGAAGAAGAGGTGAGCTTTCTGTAGGAAAAAGAGGGAAGGGTTTTCTGAAAAAGAAAGCACAAAGTTAGCACAGAAAAGGGGAGGGGAAACGGGACTTACTGCGGAGAGTTGAGGAAGGAGCGATCGCTTAGCCAACCAAAGAGAGGGTCGTTCAGGCTGTTCCATATCAGGAAAATTGTCTGGACGAGAGAGAGCGAGAGCACCATAAGACGTTACATTAAGACAAAGCCAGGTTTACGACCTACTAAAGAAAAACAACATGAATCCAAACCAAAGCTTTTACCTCTCCCACCCAGAACGACACTTTGTCAATCTTATAGACCGACACAAAGGTTTCCACGTAGTAGAGCAGGAACACATTATGAAGGATGGAGACAAACAGGGCCAGGGACCCGTAGAGCACTGACGTGGAGATGCCATGCAAGCAGCCCCAGACTCTCCTGCCCATTCTTCTCACTGGCTCACTATGCACGACCCCCTGCCTGCCACGTCGCGGTCATCCCACAGTCCCAACGAACCAGGGTCACCCCTTTGTGCACACCTGCAGTGGAAAAACAAATTGGGATTTAGCGCATAATAATGAAAATAGTGCAAGGCTAATGTAGGCGCGCGTCTTGTTCCATTTTCTTTAATGCCCATGGCTGCCTATAGTCAGTGAAACGCCTGTAATTAATATGAATTCATAATGAGTGTCACTGGACAATTGCCTAACACCTTCGGGTGTGGTCATTTCCCTGATTGTAACTGACAGTTCTGCATAACAAACATGTGATAACAATGTATCTTCCCGACTGAGGCATTGAAAATGGCATTAATTTAAATGTAGTTTGTCTTACCGTAATCCTAATTATTTATAAGAATGCATTTCAAAACATGCAAGTAGGCTACTGTTTAATAATAACAGATCAAATTATATGTGTCCCAATAAAACTGTACAACATATTTGAGGGGTTCTGTTGCAAAAACAGATATTTCTGTTTGGCAAAGGTGGGGTGGTCAAGAAAAGCACTAGTTAAAGAGCATCCAAGTTTCCACATCAGAGCCGCCTGTGTTCCAGTCTGACATCTGAGAACCAAGCCTTGCAGTGTCCCGACCTATGATTACCCAACAGTGCTTTGAACATTTAGCCTTACCAGAAATGGCAGATCGCCAACTCACCAAGCACTAATTAAAAATGTGGCAGCCTTGCAAAAAAACTAAAAAACAAAACTAAAAATTGTATTGAGAGTCTGGCTCCATACTTTCCTGCTGTATTTTCACATGATCAAC
This sequence comes from Galaxias olidus, assembly GCA_026901105.3. Taxonomy (NCBI): domain Eukaryota; kingdom Metazoa; phylum Chordata; class Actinopteri; order Galaxiiformes; family Galaxiidae; genus Galaxias; species Galaxias olidus. The sequence goes on along the minus strand of JAPMUY010008497.1, from coordinate 81,323 downwards.
CACCCAAAAAATAGAGTAGAGTTTGCTTGTTGTAAGCATTTTATTGGCAGTAAAGTTGTTTGGCTAAAAATTGAACCGCTTTTATGCGATAATTATGTAATAAACTAAATCAAAACTAAAAGCATGTGAAATAGAAATATTGTAACTATGCTATCAAATAAATCTAATTTGTAGATTGCAGAACCGATTACAACCTTTGTCTTTCAGCTCCAACACCCACTACTACTAGCCTACATCTAGTTTTATCAGATAGGCCTACATACAATGAAACAAAAACACTCCATTCTGCTCCAGCACCATATCAGGCTCCCCTCTGACTTCTTTAAAAAAAGGCTCCAGTCTACAATCACCGATTAGAACAGCCAAACTCAGATTGTTTCGGACCAAGGCATGTTTAAGCTGTGGCGAGGGCTTGCATTAGCACGTTGATATTTGGAGAAGCTAGATAGTTTCTCATTTTTGCCTTCTCTAGCTCAGATAAAGACAAATGTACTGGTGTAAGCATTTTAGCTATCATTACAGCACAAACGTTGTAACTAGCCCTAAACAGAAAGTCTAAGTAGTAAAGAATGTTGTTAGAAAGTGAGTCTGTGATAGACTGCAAACCTGTGGCGTGGCATGATTGCACACTCTTTAAACGCAACTACCAATTCACTTACCCATCGCTTTGTCAGATGAATAATTAACTTGAGTGTATTCTTAACATGTCAGAATGATGCTAAGATAATGCAAAAACTAAGCCGAATGGCCTAAACAAATTTCTAAAGTATCTGGTATTTATTGGGAGATGATGTCGTCGGTGTGTTGGTCAGATGAATGGCAATGACCGTGTTGCTAACGACGCGTCAGCTAATCCTTAAATAGACAACTTGTGATTTCCTTCAGCCACAGGTTGTCTAGATTGATACTGTAAAATGTAGGTACATTTTCTCACCAAATCAGTCGTCGGTGTCACGTCCACTGCCGTGAACTAATTGAAAAAGGTTTAATCTTTCGCGTTAACATTTTTTCACGTTAGCAGGCTAGTAGTAACTATACGATCGCTAACCTAGCAAGCTAGTTTAGCCTATCTCGCTAGTTAAATCCGATAGGCGATCTAAAGACTGTAACTAGCCAGATAACGTACATCTTACCAGTTTAATAAGAAAGTATTACCAACCATATTATTAGCAAGCACTCTAACGTTACCTTATCCAGTAATATCAACTAGTACTTACCATCAGAGCTGTAGAGGAGTTACCGTTAAACTTGTACGCAACTAAACCAAGGTAATCTGAAGCCACGAATGCACGATGACGGAAGAGGCAGCCGACTATTAGAGGAGACAATACGTCATGATTATTAATATGTTCATTTATTTATTTGTGTATTACCCACGCCCCATTGGTCACTGCCAGTAATTCAGACATATAGGGCTTCCCCAAATGTCTGATTCGGACTGATCCAATCAGAATTATAATGCAATGAATAAACCCCCTTATGTTGTCTCCCCATTTTTAACGGAACATTTTAGTCCGAATTAGAAAGGGGTGTTACTACTTTCTGTTTACCTTAATCTACAATCCATTATGTGTATCTGCTTCGATCAACCATTTTCAAGAGGAAAATGCATAAGATTGGCCAACATCGTCCCTGGCAACACATCGGCCTAAGCATTTAGTGCATCGCTTGAACAGTGTTATAAAGTTGCGTGTGCGATAGTGCAGACTCTGCCATTCACATTTCCACCAAATAACCAGCAGGTGGCAATCATTGAACAATACATCTTTGGTCTGTGACAATATTTTCATATCCAAAAATACCTTTCCATCATACAGCATAAATGGGACATGTTCGACGTAAACAAATAGGCCTAATAAGAGAAAGTCCAGACAATACGTAAAACAAAAACACACCTGGAAACCCCCCCCCCCCCAAATAAAAACAGATTGTCTTCTTTATTCTTACACACGTACACACACTAGTTTTGCAAAGTAACATCACTATTATTGTGATATCATGGTGATAAATGCTCCCGCGTCCCCCTTTTAAATTACGACTCTTTACTTTGCGCATGTCTTTAGACTTTACAGAGGGCGAAGAACTGTTTGTGTGTGTGTGTGTGTGTGTGTGTGTGTGTGTGAGAGAGAGAGAGAGAGAGAGAGAGAGAGAGAGAGAGAGAGAGAGAGAGAGAGAGAGAGAGAGAGAGAGAGAGAGAGAGAGAGAGAGAGAGAGAGAGAGAGAGAATAGGGCCAGCGACAGAACATGAATTCTTGACTTGCATTTGACAAGCGCTGTATCGGCATAGGACTGCGCACAAAGAGGACGCTGAAATAATTTTTTTAATGACTCAGTGTATGAAGATTAACGACAACTGGGTAAGTCTAACATCGAGGGCTAACTAGTATTATTTTACCTCTGGCTGCTGTATATTAGGCTTTCTTTTTAAAAAATGACCGCAGTCCGTGTAGGACAGGTGCGCTATATGTATGGATGGTGGAAATATGTAGCCTACGCTATGTTTCAAGCAAGCGTATAATGACTACAAGCCGAAACACTGCAGTACCCTCTCACTGTTTTAAGTTGAATAGTCCTATTTGGTTTTTCAGTTCGATTAGGCCAAGGCCACTTTAAATGCTAGGTGACAGCTCGACTTTTAAAAAAACAATATTGTGATTGAACAGCCAGATTGCCTATTTTAAGTCGTTTTTAATGTAAAGATACAGGATTGACCACATGCATGTTAAAATAACCCACAAACCACATTCTTATTGGCTTCATTTAGGATATATATGGTAAAGTATCTGTCCTTAATATTATCATATGTGTTTGTGTTTTGGATTACTGTTAATTTATCCAATTTTCCATCACCGTAATTAGTACATGCGTATAGTGCGCCTTGCCATGAGTAGGACTCGTGGCTCCAGGACTATCTCCCGCATGTAGGCAATTGATTCCAAGGTTACCCGTTATGAACATGGCAATCCCATATTATATTTATCCATCATAAAAAGTTATTCTTCTTGATCAATTGTAACTGGTATTTCATAAACTTTTTCATGAAGGTACAATTTTGGTTTAATCGGAATATATATAACTATTATGGACACATTTTATGCTCCTCGGCTGATTCATTTTAAGCTTTTCCATGTCAATGTGGATGTGATCCACTAGCTGGACTCAATAATTCTTCCTATTCCATTTAAGCTCTTAAGCTATGATTCTTTATTTCTTTCTGCGCTGATATTCCATTTACAAATCCCAATGGTGCACACTGTTTTTTTCACTTTGTCCTTCGCAAATGAATTAATAATTGGCATGAATAAAGTAGACGTAATAAGTCTGTCCCCCACACCACCATAACATTCTACTCAACACTCCTGTATAATCTCTAATAAAATGTCTACTTATTGTCAGTATCAATTAGTTCCCTGTTGTGTTCTTTTTATGGTAAGAATACACATCAAATCAAGCCCAGGGTTGAGTTTATTATAGGATAAGTTGCCTCAGAGGAGTGATTGTTTTCCTTGACCATCTGCAGAAATATCAGACTAACATTTTGTATATCATTATATGTTGCCTGACATATGGTCAAATTGGAAGAGTTCAACTGTATTTTCACATATCTGAATACTTTGGAGAACATCAATCAAATGTGGCAGGCAGACACATTTTATGGAACCTATACTTGGAAGTAAAATCGAATGGAACAGTCAAAACAGTTCAGGGTTAAAACGTTTTTATATAGGACAAATATAACATCTTTGATACAGCAGAGTAGACCATCGTGCTGCTTTGGTTCTCCACCTTCAGTAGTGTGAGGCTCGCTTCAGCCATGGAACCTCGTACAGGCAGATGTGTTTACCTTCCCTTGTGGACTTTCCAGGCTTGCACATAGTCACTAAGACAACAAGCCTGTCACCACCTTTGCCACCTCTAGCTGAGTGGACACAATGGAATGGCAAATGTGGGGGTTGTCTCGTGTAATTGTCGTTGAGCATGCGCTCAGGACGAGACCTAGTGCTCACACAAACACAAACCTGGCTGCTGGCTGACCTTGTTGACAACGTGGTCCCCCCTTCTCCTCTAGTCCCTGTACTCTCTCCCTCTCAATTTCTCTCACTCACTCATCCGTCTCTCTCCCTCCCTCGTATAGTTTGAAGCTTTTGCACCCCATGCTGCTAATGTGGACTTCATTAGCCACATCATGTCTCAGTCTCAGCGGCAGCCGCGGAGGAGATTAGGCGAAGGAATCCTCCTGTGTCGGCGTGCGAGGGGAGAGGGATTCACAGTTTGGCCCTTTGATCAGTGACAGAGCGGCAGAGAGTGGGCAAGCAGGCGGAGATTGTGCCGATGGCATTAGGCCTAATCGCTAGATTATCCATCCGACGCACCCCAAAAGCACACAGAGCTAATTATGTGATGTGTCCCTGTGCTGCTGTGATGCAATGCTTCCCCCAAAAACTTGTGTAATTACCCCTTATGTAACAGCAACTTACTCTTCAAGTTTCTAATTGGTTGTAATTAGTGTGTGATGGCACGTATCATTAAACGATCTGAAAGTTGTGGGACCACAAAAAAAAACCTAAGAGAAGATATACTGCATATGCTATGATATGATTATTTCAGAGTTAGAAGTTCATCAGTATAAACAACATAGATATATGACACAGAACAATGTGTTTTCTCTACAGACTGCGCCCAACCAGAAGATGACCTAAAAGCCCAGAAGTTTCTCCTCCCTTGTGTATGTGTGCGAGTTGCAGAGCCAAAAAGGAGAGAGGAAGAGAGAAAGAGAGAGAGAGAGATAAAGGCTCCACTTCGGAACCCGACGGGCAGCTTTCTGAGCATGGGGGACTTAAGCTCAGAGCAACTCATCCTGCGTCTCACACTGCTGCTCTGTGGCCTGTCGGGGCTGGGGGGCTTCCCGTTTGGACCGACCCACGACCTGGACATCACACCGAGGGTCACTGTGTTCACTGATGGTAGGACACACACACACACACACACACACACACACACACACACACACACACACACACACACACACACACACACACACACACACACACACACACACACCGGATCCCGCCTCTACTGTACAATATGCCCACGTCCAAATAGGCAGTCGTGCACAATGCACAAGCTCACTCATTCTCTCTGTCTGTCTCTGTCTCTCTGTCTCTGTCTCTGTCTCTCTCTCTCTTTCTCTCTCTCTCTCTCTCTCTCTCTCTCTGTCTGTCTTCTTCTCTCTCTCGCTCTCTCTCTTTTTATTTCCCTCGCTTTCCCCTCCTTTTCTCTTTCACCTCTTTCTCTCACTCACTTTCACACACACAAAGCTGACACGGACGCACGCACACACACAACCAACGCAGTGGCCTTATTCAGTGACGCCGTTCCAGCTCTGACCCCCCCCTCCTTTTTTTAACAAGTGGCACAGTTTTTAAGTTGGCCCTGAAGACAGCCTTTACTTTCTGGGAGATATTAATCGTGTCTCTCAAGCCTTGTCCTAGATCACGGAGCGCACAAAGCGGCTCTAATGGATGCCATAGACCAGGGGCTCTGGTTCCCTGCAATAAAAGAGGACTTCTGCAGAGCAGGTGTGCATCGTGCCTGTGTGGAAAACACTGCTAAATAGATGGGCTTTCACAAAGGCCGGGTATTTTACACACACCGTCAGCACCTCCGTCTGCCGTCCCCGTCCACCGGCTCCTAGCAGCTCACCTTCTCTCCTCCCCCCTGTCTCCACTACTGCGGCCGGGGCTACTGCAGCCGGAGAGGGGGGGACCCCGCGCGCTGGCAGCCGGCTCTTCAGATGGCTGTGGTGTTCCTTCTGGCGTGCCTTCCTCGCTCTTCAACCTCCTCTTGTCTCTGGAGGGGGAGTGTTCTGTTGGAAGGAGAGCAGAAGAAGGTGCTTGACGTATGGCTCGCTGGCTCTTTGCTGCAATGGCGGGATCGTTGACGACAGGCAGAAACACTACCGCAGCCTGAAGTGATATTTGAAGCTGGGATGGCTGGCTTTCTTTGGATTGCAAATCGGTCTCCAATGCACACGGCGGGTGTGTGGGTGTGTGTGTGTGTGTGGGGGGGGGGGGGGGATGGGTTGTAACATTAACTGCTGAGGACAACAGCCAATGTCTTTTTTAGTTGCGGTAGGAGCAGCAGGCTCCGGACTTATGACTCCCAGTGCTGCCGTGTAAGCAGAGGAAAGAGGACACATAAAATTAGTTCTGTGGATTTTTATTCATCGGAGCGTCATAATTCAGAACCGTTTTATGAACCCGCGTAAATCAGGCAGTACCTTCGCGAATAACTGTGACTTTGCATATCGTTCAGCTCACTGG
>JAPMUY010008497.1:0-67500 GCA_026901105.3 Galaxias olidus | reverse complement strand
CCGGTCCGGTGTCAACGTGGTACAGTCTCCCCGTGTTCTTCTTGTTTAGGATGCGGGAAGATTCAGCTTCTCGTCGGGCTTCGAAGACGGCAGGGACAGGTGTCCCTATGACCCAGCCAAAGGATACACTGGCCTTCTCGTGGGTAAGAGGCCCAACTCTTTTTCTTGTTTGGCGTTCCATGTGAAATGTCACAGTTTATTTAAAACTCTTCCTATACCACCTGTCGTTATCCTCCATTGCACTGCTGTCTGACTACCTAATGACAGTCATTAGTTCTTATTATTTACACTCTCTGATCTCTCTCTCTCTCTCTCTCTCTCTCGCTTATTTCTCTCACGCTATCTCTCTCTCGCTCTATTTCTCTCTCTCTCCTTCTCCCCCCCCCCTCTCTTTCTGTCTCTCCTTTGCTATCTGTCAGATGGGGAGATGTTCACAGCCTCTCAGTATGAGTTCCGCAGCTCTCCTGACGTGCGTCGTAACTTCCCGTTCCCCACTCTTAGGACGGAGGAAGCCCCCACCAGGTGGCTGCTGGGTAGGTCCGCAGGCCCTCGGTGACTCACTTATCGACATGGGGAATAGAATCGGACGTTTTATAATAATGGCAGTTCAAAATGATAATGACTGATGCAATAGCTAAAATTGCATTTTAAACTGTTACAGGACAGAATATTGTTATTATAATTATAATTAGGAGTAAACCGAGTAAACTTTGGCCCAGTCGAAAAAGCTAAGCTTAGGTTTCCAGCTAATCAAGACAAAATATAGTTACACAGCAGTGCCATGTTGTATAGTTAGTCATCAATTTTGTGTGCGTGTGTGTGTGTGTGTGTGTGTGTGTGTGTGTCTGTGTGTGCAGAGGCAGATTTTGTGGGCTCAGCGCTGCTGAAAGAGAGCATCAACAGCTCCACCGGGGACGACGACAAGGTCTACTTCTTCTTCACAGAGAGGAGCCAGGAGCAGATGGCCTATCCCAGCCAGACCAGAGTGGCTCGAGTGGCCCGCGTCTGCAAGGTCAGAGAACGGCCAAAGTAACCCATACTGTCGAATGTGAAGGTGGATCAAAGCACAGAGGGCCAAAGTAACCCATACTGTCGAATGTGAAGGTGGATCAAAGCACAGAGGGCCAAAGTAACCCATACTGTCGAATGTGAAGGTGGATCAAAGCACAGAGGGCCAAAGTAACCCATACTGTCGAATGTAAAGGTGGATCAAAGCACAGAGGGCCAAAGTAACCCATACTGTCGAATGTAAAGGTGGATCAAAGCACAGAGGGCCAAAGTAACCCATACTGTCGAATGTAAAGGTGGATCAAAGCACAGAGGGCCAAAGTAACCCATACTGTCGAATGTGAAGGTGGATCAAAGCACAGAGGGCCAAAGTAACCCATACTGTCGAATGTGAAGGTGGATCAAAGCACAGAGGGCCAAAGTAACCCATACTGTCGAATGTAAAGGTGGATCAAAGCACAGAGGGCCAAAGTAACCCATACTGTCGAATGTAAAGGTGGATCAAAGCACAGAGGGCCAAAGTAACCCATACTGTCGAATGTGAAGGTGGATCAAAGCACAGAGGGCCAAAGTAACCCATACTGTCGAATGTGAAGGTGGATCAAAGCACAGAGGGCCAAAGTAACCCATACTGTCGAATGTAAAGGTGGATCAAAGCACAGAGGGCCAAAGTAACCCATACTGTCGAATGTAAAGGTGGATCAAAGCACAGAGGGCCAAAGTAACCCATACTGTCGAATGTAAAGGTGGATCAAAGCACAGAGGGCCAAAGTAACCCATACTGTAGAATGCAACAGTGGATCAAAAGTTATTCACAGAGGGCCAAAGTAACCCATACTGAAGAATGCAACAGTGGATGAAAAGACACATAGGGCCAAAGTAACCCATGCTGTAGAATGCAACAGAGGATCTATGGAGTTTGTAAGAGGAAACTGTAAGATAACTGTGAGATAACGAACATTCAAGTCTTGAAACCTCTGACCTCAGGCTGAACTCTGTGATGGGGGATGCATCTCCACCTAAACGGGCACCTTATTGAGTATGCTGCCAGAAGACCAATGGGCCCCCTGTGGTGACCATTTGGTCATATTGTTAAACAGCAGGAAAGCTTTGGGATTCTATCGTTTTAAAGGAACCTCTATCAAAAGATATTATCTGACTGTTTGACCAATGAGAAATGACCGGTCACTCCTGTCATCGTGGTTTATTGGCCTCAGTAGTAGCCCCTCCGCGTGCCACTGTTACCAGGCAGAATTAACGCCAACCCAACCCCCCTCTCTTTCATCATTATGCTCTCGCTTCACACCCTCTCTCTCTCCCTCCTTTGCCCCCCCCGCTCCCATTTCCCTCTCACCTCATTTCACATGAAATCATCTTCTGGGAGCCCAACACTGTGCCTGGGAAACCACTCGAGATGCAGACGTCTGTTTCTACTTTCCGCCCTCTTCTCTTTCCTTTCAACCACCCCCCCGACGCCTGTTTCTCTACCTTTCTCTTTCCTGGTTATACACATCGTCGGGTATAATCAGTGGTTCACGCTCGCGGTCTCTCTTTCTTTTTTAGTTTTTTTTGTCAGAGAATGGAGCTTTCTGGGAACGAGGTCAGGGTTCTGCTGTGCTGCCTGCTCCGTTACCGTGGCAGTGCCAGTGCCACTGCTTGTAGGACAGAGTGTGAGGATGGTTCCAGCAAGAACTGGGCCACCACAGCAGCACATGCAGATGTCGATTTGGGCCGCGGTTCTTCCTCCGCTCTCGTCGGGGGAAGGGGTGGGGGTGGGGGTTGGGGGTGGGGGAGGGGGGGGGCGGGGGGGGGGGGGGGGCAGACAGACGGCATAGTTGTTGGTGACAGTCAGATCCTTCGACCAATACTGGCATTAGCCTCCAGCTATAGAGACAACGGACAGCAATGGCCATTTTGTGCAGTGTCGCAATCTCTAGATAGGCGTGTCTGCTCCTTTTTAAAACCAATCGTCTTCTTATTTATCCTCCTCTGACAGACATTTAACCCCACAGCCCTGGGCAGACCTAGAAGTCATACGGCGAGGCTGTTCAACGTGGCTGTCTCTCCATTCCCTGCACGGTTCTTAACGTGCGATTCCATCTCTTTTTCCCAAAGGCAACGCCTCCCTTACGTTTCCACGTTAAGGTCCTTGAGTCTGTTCAAAGATGATTTGCCATGTTTGTGTCGACCTGGAGGGCTGCCTGTCTGCACACGGCAAACTCAACCCCTCTCACCACAAGGCTAGATGGCTATTTTCTTCTGTTCTGATGTTGATTCCTTTAGAGGGCCAAGGCCAAGTTATCTATCGTTCCATCAAGCTGTTTGCCAAGCTCTTTCTCTCTTAATATTCTATCCTGTGAAGATAGAAATTAACTTCGAAGTATTCAATCTTCTCGGAGCCTGTCTCTTATTTCTCATTTCAAACAAATGCTTTAGCTTTTGTTATTGATGGAACGGTACATTGAATATACAGATGATTGTGTTATTCCGTGCTTTGCTTATTACATTTTTGCTCTACGTTCTCTGACTGTGATGATGGGAAAATATCTACTTTTTGATCAATGACAGATGTCTCTGAAAGACACTAACGAAGAGCAATGAGAGCACTATGTTTCAGCCGAACACCAAGAAAAAGAGTCTCGATCTCATAAACGAGGTGTGCGAAATGACTCTTTTCAGGAGTCGCAGCGGTCCTGCACCCCCACCCCCACCCCACCCCGCTACTGCCTCAAACGCAATTAGAGAAAATGTGCTCAAGTAGGCCCACAGTGATGCAATACTCACATACACGTCGCCTCTCATAAGACTCAGGTTCTCTCTGTGTGTGCGCGTGTTGGAGTGTGTGCGTGTGGGAGTGTGTGTGTCCTTTACATACGTGCTACTATTTATAAACATTTTTTAAATAAGGAGTACATGTCTATAAAGGATTTTAAGCCGTTTTGTTATGCTTCCATGGGTGCGTGAGCAAATCCTTTTATTCATGTAATATTCATATACTCTTAGTAGTATATAGTGTTTGCCTTTCGTATAAGCATTTATTGTGTTACGTCCCCATTGAATTGAATGTGCAAGACACAAATACACCCCAGCATAACGGAGGGTAGCAGATAAGCTCTCTGTCCTTCTCCACCGTACCTTCCAGGGGGACTGGGGTGGTCAGAGGACCCTGCAGAGGAAGTGGACCTCCTTCCTCAAGGCGAGGATGGTGTGTTCCGTCCCCGACTATGAGCTCCACCTCAATGTCCTACGCAGCGTTTTCGTCCTGGAGGGGAGTGACGCTCACAGCAGCGTTTTCTATGGTGTCTTTGGCCTGGAATGGTAAGGAAAACCCCACAGGGGACATCGTATCATCTTTGTTACTCAAACGTTTATCGTGTGTAGTAACACTGCAATATAGTGTACCTGCAATCCTGAGAGATTTGTGTCTGTGTTAAACGTACCCCGTATTGTTGTGAGTGGTGAATAGAGCTCAGTTTTACCTTCACTGTAAAAGGAAAAAGGCAGAAAGTCGAATGAGAAAGCTGAATATCCTTGGTCATCCCTTGGTTACTGGGCCTCGTCAGCAAGGAATATGACAATGTCAGAGGACGCATACTGCCAGGAGAAGTTGGCACAGTTTTTGTGTGTGTGTGTGTGTGTGTGTGGCTGTGTGTGCGTGTGTCTCTCTCTGTGTGTGGGTGTGTGTGTGTGTGTGTGTGTGTGTGTGTGTGTGTGTGTGTGTGTCTCTGTGTTTGTGGTTGTGTGTGAGTGTGTGTGTGTGTGTGTGTGTGTGTGTGTGTGTCTCTCTGTGTGTGTGTGGTTCGCATGCGTGTTTATGCTCATGTGCAGAGTCATGCTGCATAAAACTCTCCCAAGAGCAGAGGAAATCGGTTGGAGACTCTTATTGGCGGTGCTGTATTATTATTAGTATTATTCACCCAATGTGTCCCTGGTCTACATATCAATTATCCTCACAGTGTATCTTCCTCTGTGCTGTGTAACGGGCTAGGCTTCTCTCTCTCTCTCTCTCTCTCTCTCTCTCTCTCTCTCTCTCTCTCTCTCTCTCTCTCTCTCTCTCTTTTCTTCTCTCTCTTTCTCTTTCTCTCTCTCTCTCTTTTCTTCTCTCTCTCCTACTCTCTCTTTTTCTCTCTCTTTGTCTCTCTCTCTCTCTCTTTCTCTCTCTCTCTTTCTCTCTCTCTCTCTTACTCTCTCTCTCTCCATCGCTCCCTCTCTCTTTCTCCCTCTCTGTCCTTTTTTTATCGCTGTCCCTCTCTTTCTCAATTTTCCCTCTTGAGATTTGCACCTGTGTGAGTTGTATCCATCGGCATGTGTGAGATCCATGACTAAGAATGAGTAAAGCCCTCGAGCGATGCTTTTTTTTTTTTTCTCTCTCGGGGCAGCGACCAATTTCAGCAGTTCAATCTCATTTTCTTACCCTGGTTGCTTTTGAAGGCTAGGAAAGAGGACACGTTATAGTTGAAGAATGTGAGTCAGACAATACCCCACCCTCCCCCCCACCCCCCAGCCTCAGGGCCTGAGCACCAGCGTCACCTTGTCCCCCCACCTCATACCATTGACATCTGCAGGACAAAACCCCTCTCTCATTGACACTCCTTCCAAAACCACATCCGAGACCCAGCCCCGCTTATAACTCATTGAAAATGAACGTTTCCACCGAGCGTGGGCATTGGTCGTGTGTAAAAAAATAAATAAAAGAAATCCATTAAAGAAATCATTTCGATCACGTAAAGTGTAGGGAGTGCTTATTAAAGGCAAATAGCTGACGGTAAGGAAAGAGGTGGTTTCACCTTTCACTGACACGGCTCTGGTACGTTTTAGTTTGAGACAAAGGCAACAGCCGCGGGGGGGGGGGGGGGGTAGAGGACTGCTCGAGCCAAAACTCCAGGCCTTCACACCCACGGCTCAGGATGAATTATCTACAGAATCCTGAGATCATTTACGTCTGCCCCTTAAAGTTACGGATCAGCAGTGTGTTTGAAATAAGGTCGTCTGGGTGGCTGTGAGATCACCACATTATATGTTATACACTGGAAAATGAGGTGAGGGAAAGAGAGAGGAAAGAAAGAAAGAAAGAAAGAAAGAAAGAAAGAAAGAAAGAAAGAAAGAAAGAAAGAAATTGTTATTTAGACAACGTCCAATTATTCATCCGAGGTGTCTTTTCTGTCCATGGGGGATGGGGTGTTGTTCTTTCAGGAAGAATATCAAAGCGTCTGCTGTCTGTCAGTACTCCTTCTCAGACATACAGAGGGCCTTTGAGGGGCCATTCATGGAGGTCCAGGACTCCAAGTGGAGGGAATACACGGGGAGCGTTCCGGAACCCAGACCTGGTTCTGTAAGAACAACATTGTTCTCTTTCCTTATAGTAATACCAGCCCTTCACATGCTGCCATTTTGAAGGTACTATGTCTCCTCTAACAAAACATCTAATGCCGTTTATTTTCGTTCTTTCTTTCTTTCTTTCTTTCTTTCTTTCTTTCTTTCTTTCTTTCTTTCTTTCTTTCTTTCTTTCTTTCTTTCTTTCTTTCTTTCTTTCTTTCTTTTTCTTTCGTTCGTTCGTTCGTTCGTTCGTCCGTTCATTCGTTCTTTCGTTCTGTCTTTCTTTCTTTCTTTCTTTCTTTCTTTCTTTCTTTCTTTCTTTCTTTCTTTCTTTCTTTCTTTCTTTCTTTCTTTCTTTCTTTCTTTCTTTCTTTCTTTCTTTCTTTCTCCTCTCTCTCTTTCTCTCTCCTCATTTTCCAGTGTATAACAGACCTGCACAGGTCCAAGCTGATAAACTCCTCTCGGGACCTCCCAGACAATGTCCTGACCTTTGCCCGGAGACACCCACTGATGTCCACTCAGGTCCAGCCAATGGGAGACCGCCCTCTGATGTTCAAGAGGAATGTCAACTATGTCAAGATTGCAGTGCACACAATCCCAGCACTGGATGGGAACGTTTACACTGTCCTCTTTTTGGGAACGGGTGAGACCGAATACTAATGAATAAATATTAATTAATGAATCATTATTTTAGTTTATTATTTAATTAAATATTATTATTATTTATTAACAATATTGCCATTGGCCGACATCCTAATTCCAATGTACGCTTTTGCAAAAACAGCCAGGTTGAATCATGTATTCTTTGTTATCTACAGATGATGGCTGGCTGCATAGAGCTGTAGAGATCAAGGGTGAAATGCACATTATAGAAGAGCTGCAACTGTTTGATACACCCCAGCCTATTGAAAGCATGGTCATATCCCAAGCTCAGGTATCTACAATAGTCATATACTTTAAATAGTACAACTTAAATGTCTTTACCAAAAAAAACATCTGGTAATATAAATAGTCATCTCCTTTCCACAGCGAAGTATCTATGTGGGGTCCGACTCGGGAATTGTCCAGGTACCCATGTCAACCTGCAAGAGGTACACCTCCTGCTTCGACTGCGTGTTCACACGTGACCCTTTCTGTGGTTGGGACGGAAGAATGTGTGTGGACGTCTCCTCTGGTGCGCCGAGGTAGGGCCGAGGCGTGAACGTGTACGTGCACGCGCCATACACACACACCCAGAGGAGGGCTCACTGTGGGAACGAGGGACAGGTTTGGTCCTGAGCGAACTCACTCTGCATGAGCGAGCTGCCGTCACAGCCACAGAGACGTCAACCTCTCTCTGTGGTTTTTTTTTGGGTGGTTTAAATATGACGTCATTAGTGTTGCAGGATTGCGTATGTAGAACATAAAACGAAGTAAAGGGTACATTATGCTCTCTTGGACCTGGAATGTTCATACATTGTATTCATTACTCAAAGTATTCCCAAGAGTGGCTTTGAATTGTTTCTGTTTTTGTGACTGACATACGTATCTGAACAAATTTTTTTCAGGTCAAATCTAACCCAGGACATACTGAAAGGGAACCGAGGCTGCAACAACAGCATCGACAATGGTATATACTCCTACACACGCACACGCACACATCTAGTCTAAACAGACTATGTCATTAACATATTCCAACGTGCAGCTCTTAGCTCTGTCTGAAAGAAAAAAACAAAGCATTTAGACCGTTAAAGGAATTTCATTAGGTGTGCTGCTCTTACCCTTCCCCCTGGGCCGCTACACTCATTTTAATCAGTTCCTTCTCCGTACGGGGTCAGGTGGTCACGCTGGCTGCATTGCAGGGCTCTGTCTCCTTAAAGAGGCTTATAGATGGTGATGAGAAGTGATGTGGAAAGGCGGTGCGGTTCCGGTTACTCACCTCCTCTTTGAAAACGCAACCTCTGTGACTTGCCTTTTCTTTGGATGATCATCTCTTTCTCATCCTCCTCTTCCTCCCTCGCTCCTCCTCCTCCTCCTCCTCTCCCCCTTTTCCCGCTGTTTCTCTCAATCTCCTTATGTGTCTGTCGTTCTCGTTCTGCCTCTCTCGCTCCGTCTCTGTCCCCCTCACGCTCTATCTCACTCTCCCTCTATACACCTTTTCTCCCTTTCTCCAACTCTATCTTTCTCCCACTCTCCCACCCACGCTCTCTCTCCCCCTCGCGCTTTTCTCCCTCTCCCACTCAATCTTTCTCCCTCTCTCCCATTCTATCTTTCTCCCTCTCTCCCTCCCTCTCTCTCCCCCACTCTTATCTTTCTCCCTCTCTCCCACTCTGTCGTTGGCTGTCAGTGATCCACCGGAGGCGTTCCGTGATGTCCGGGGACGACGTGCTCCTGCAGTGCGAGCTGCGCTCCAACCTGGCGTCGCCGCGCTGGACTCTGAACGGCAAGGAGCTGCAGGGCTACGGCCTGGACTCGGGCTACCGCGTGGGGACCGACGGCCTGCTCATCATCGGCGCCCGCCCCGCGCAGGCCGGAGCCTACCGCTGCTTCGCCTCGGAGAACGCCGTCCGGGTCCCCGTGCGCCTCTACACGGTCAGGGTGCACACGGAGCCACCCCTCCCCGTCGAGCCATCAGCCAACACCGCCACCACCAGCCCCACCACGGTGACAGCTACTCCAGCCGCACCCTCCGCTACCAGCAGCCCCACGGAGCAGCCCCTGCCCTCCCCGCCGGCCCCTCTGCCCCCCGGGCCCGAGTTCCAGACCTACAGACACAAGGAGGCCATGTATATCTCTTTGGTGGCCATACTGGGAGGCCTGTGTCTGGTGCTGACCGTGCTGCTGCTCTATGTGAGCTTCTGCGCCAGGGGGGGCTATCAGGGCGGGAAGTTCTCCCAGCATGGGCTTCCCGGCCTGGGGGCCACGGAGAGGAAGAGGAGCTCCCACCTGGAGCTCAAGACCATCTCCAGCCACTGCAACGGCCGCGGGGGCCGACGGTCCACCTTGGCGCCCGACCTGGACGACCTGGACGACGGCTTCCTGCAGATCGTGCCGGGCGAGGGCCAGATGTCCCCCAGCCGGGCCCCAGCCCCTCCGGCCCCGCCCCTGCCGATGCCGCCGCCGCTGCCCAACTCGGACTACGCCAACGGGCTGTCGGCCACGCTGCCCAGCGTGCTGCGGAAGATGAACGGGAACAGCTACGTGCTGCTGAGGCAGGCGGACGCCGAGGGCACCTCGCCACTCTACCACTCCTTCACCGAGGAGCTCAACAAGATCCTGGAGAAGAGGAAGCACACGCAGCTGGATCCGCAGCCGGACGAGAGCTCCGTCTAGCCCCCTTGAGAATGTCTCGTCGCTCTGTTTATTTATTGCGTTACCCCCCAAAGGGTGCCCCTACTGGTGGGAATAGTGAACTGTCGTGTTTCGATGCTGCTGTTTGACCCGTTTTTCTGAGCCGTCATGGGAATTGGTCTTTGCCCTGACCCCGATGTGCAGCTTCCCTTTTGATTTTGAGACAATGACCAATGCATTTCAATCACTCAGACAAGAGCAGTTGCCCATTTACTCGGACATTGACACCTCGAAGGACTTCAAAAAAAGGATACCATTTACGAAACCCTACCTCAAAACAGAACCAGAGCGAGGAAGCAGAAGACACGAAGGGGTGTCCCTTGTCTGTTACTCCGACACCGTCGAGCAGCGCAAGAGTTCCCAAATCGGGTGAACGGGACAAGTTTAGAAAGATGCTTCTGGTGCAATTCTCCCTATGCGCCAGGTACTTTTGAAACACACTTTATTTATTGACCAGGCTTTTCAGCGCAATTACAAAGCTTGGAGAGCTGGTCCTGTTGCAGTCACTAAAGCACGGATGCTTGGACCCACAACATTTCAAACCTAATTTAAAATAACCTGTTTCCTCTTTTGTTCTTCTCATGTAAATAGCAATAATTTTGTTGTCTCTGCTGTTGATAGTAAGTTGTTAACACAATTCCAGTATAAATAGCTTTAGTTGAACCAAATTGGAGTTAAATTATTTCAGCATCATTCTCTTGTTGGCGTCTGACTGAGCGAGAGATGAGACACAGCCACAGGAAACACTGCAGGAGTTGTCTAAACGATTAGGTTCTCTGAGGACAACCTATAAAAGAAAGAATCAGCCTGAACAGATGGACTGTATTGTAATAATCTATGTGGAGGCCTGAGGTCTAACAACCGCAAGGTCAAGAATTAAAAAAAAGTAAAGGTAAGATTGAAATTACTTTCTCGATCGTCTACGTAACGACTATATTTCTCCACAGGCACCGTCTCAAAAGAGCCCCCACTTTAAACCACTTCTTTCAAAATGTGGCCACGGAGAGAAACATAAAAAAAATAAAATCCATAAAAGATGAAGGGCAGACATATTGATTCTAACCCGGGTTTATATTTGCGCTGTGCGTCCTTTGTCGTGACAGAGCGCCATTGGCAACCCTCCAGATGAGGCACAGGACATTCACACTAAACAAGACCTGCGTCACGCGCGCCATCCTCCATGTTTACCTGCCGTCAACGCCACGTTAAAACAACATGTAACACGGACAGATACGGCCTAGAGAGGGTGGAAAACAAGGTGCCAGGTGCCTGCAATGGCAACAGTTGATAAAACAGAGGCGAGAGAATCTAATCCACAAGCGGTTTGTAAACCTGTCACGGAACCACCTGCAATGTTAAATAGACATTTCTGGCACTAAAGTGTCAAATCAGCTTTTTAGGAGCAGCATCAGTCCTCTCTGGTGCCAGCCAGTCGTGTATCTGTCACTGCGCATGCTGACAGTAATAGCTGTGCTTGGCTTGGCTCCTGCACTCCACAGAGACGGAGCAGGGGGGCTTGTTGTTGTCCGTTTTGCACAGGGCCGTCGTAACGAAGTGTGGAGGGATAAAGTTCAGATGACCTGTGTGTCCTGCTCAGCCGTGCAGTGAGCTGACACAACATGGTAGAGCTGATGGGAGCTACATGGGCTTTAAGCAGACTCTATCACTGCCACTCTCCGCACCTCCCACCCTTGATAATTGTATCCATTCCACCCTTTCCAAGCCTTTCCTCTTCCATCGTCCTATCCCTTCCACCTCTACGCCATACAGCGTCATCCATTTTTTTTTTCGTCTCACATTCCCCCTCTCCCAGAAGGGCCATGCTGAGTTCACAAACGACCATGATAGACCACAATCAATTAGAGTCGGCCTTCAAAGTGCCGTCGACCTTGTCTTTACTGTCTAGGGAAAGGGGAGGGTTTCTTCCTTTTGGTTTTTGGCGTCACCACGTACAATTTTATACTCAGACTGGTGGTGGCTTATTAGAATATTCATGGGATATGACAGGCGTTTCATTACACATGCATATTCCTCAAGGTGGACTTCTATATTTAACAAAAATAATCACAAATTTAATATATTCATGCTAATTGCAGTTCCACTGCATAACGCCCTTTAGCATACGTAACTTCAACTGTAGAATGAAATAGTTGTTTCTGGCATTGGAAGAAGTACCAATATATTTATAAAGCATGGTCATATGCAGTATACAGTGCATCCAGAAAGTATTCACAGCGCTTCACTTTTTCCACATTTTGTTATGTTACGGCCTTATTCCAAAATTGATTAAATTAATTTTTTCCCTCAAAATTCTACACACAATACACCATAATGACAACGTGAAAAAAGTTTTTGGAAGATTTTTGCAAATTTATTAAAAATAAATAACTAAGAAATCACATGTACATAAGTATTCACAGCCTTTGCCATCAAGCTCAAAATTGAGCTCAGGTGCATCCTGTTTCCACTGTTGATCCTTGAGATGTTTCTACAGCTTAATTCGAGTCCACCTGTGGTAAATTCAGTTGATTGGACATGATTTGGAAAGGCACACACCTGTCTATATAAGGTCCCACAGTTGACAGTGCATGTCAGAGCACAAACCAAGCATGAAGTCAAAGGAATTGTCTGTAGACCTCCAAGACAGGATTGTCTCGAGGCACAAATCTGGGGAAGGGTACAGAAAACTTTCTGCTGCTTTGAAGGTCCCAATGAGCACAGTGGCCTCCATCATCCGTAAATGGAAGAAGTTTGGAACCACCAGGACACTTCCTAGAGCTGGCTGGCCATCTAAACTGAGCAATCGGGGGAGAAGGGCCTTAGTCAGGGAGGTGACCAAGAACCCGATGGTCACTCTGTCAGAGCTCCAGCGTTCCTCTGTGGAGACAGGAGAACCTTCCAGAAGGACAACCATCTCTGCAGCAATCCACCAATCAGGCCTGTATGGTAGAGTGGCCAGACGGAAGCCACTCCTTAGTAAAAAGGCACATGGCAGCCCGTCTGGAGTTTGCCAAAATGCACCTGAAGGACTCTGACCATGAGAAACAAAATTCTCTGCTCTGATGAGACAAAGATTGAACTCTTTGGCGTGAATGCCAGGCGTCATGTTTGGAGGAAACCAGGCACCGCTCATCACCAGGCTAATACCATCCCTACAGTGAAGCATGGTGGTGGCAGCATCATGCTGTGGGGATGTTTTTCAGCAGCAGGAACTGGGAGACTAGTCAGGATAGAGGGAAAGATGAATGCAGCAATGTACAGAGACATCCTGGATGAAAACCTGCTCCTGAGTGCTCTTGACCTCAGACTGGGGCGACGGTTCATCTTTCAGCAGGACAACGACCCTAAGCACACAGCCAAGATATCAAAGGAGTGGCTTCAGGACAACTCTGTGAATGTCCTTGAGTGGCCCAGCCAGAGCCTAGACTTGAATCCGATTGAACATCTCTGGAGAGATCAGAAAATGGCTGTGCACCGACGCTTCCCATTCAACCTGATGGAGCTTGAGAGGTGCTTCAAAGAGGAATGGGCGAAACTGCCCAAAGATAGGTGTGCCAAGCTTGTGGCATCATATTCTAAAAGACTTGGGGCTGTAATTGCTGCCAAAAGTGCATCAACAAAGTATTGAGCAAAGGCTATGAATACTTATGTACATGTGATTTCTTATTTATTTTTTATAAATTTGCAAAAATCTAAACTTTTTTTCAGGTTGTCATGGTGTGTAGAATTTTTAGGTAAAAAATGAATTTAATCAATTTTGGAATAAGGCCGTAACATAACAATGTGGAAAAAGTGAAGCGCTGTGAATACTTTCCGGATGCATTGTATTTAAGCACCACTGGATTAGATAATTTGCAGCTGAAAAAAAATCTTTGAAACTTCTATTTATAATTGAGTTAACGATGCTGTACTGTCATCGAAATATATATTCACTGTCTGTTTTCAACATGAATACCATTCTGACGTATCTTTTATCTATAGATATGCAGGATGTTACTGAGTGCATTGAGAGCTGCACGCGGACTGAAGGACAATCTCTGACGATGGACACTGAAAGGGGACACTTGTGTATCCTGGATCATGAACTGGCAAACACGCTAGTCGACACTTCCACGTATTAGTCCTCCTAGTACAGAACACAATGTGAATTTGTTTTGTGTTATTTTACGAGTTTGTTATTTTCCTCACGTTGCACACTGCATTAACGTAAATGCCAATATGCTATGTAATGATTGTGTCGACCGACTGTACAAGACAACCACAGTGAGAAAGGATGAAAGGATGGTTTAGATACGGCAGTTAGTGTTCAATAAATATCACAATGTTTGCACTATCTTGTACATGTATGTCTTACTTTTTGGTCCAGTGAGATTCAGTTGGCCATTTTGAAGTTCTACATTCTGCATATTCTGTATTGTTATTTCTCGTCTGATGTAGATAAAAAGGTCTCTTTTGCGGTTTCTTCAGTAGTTGACTGTGCAGTGACTGCCATGTTATAGTAAAAACAAAGTAACTGATGAAAATTACCTATCTATATTAGATGTCATGTCTTATATTTATCTGTTCTGTATTTCATTGTCACATCTGAATTATGCACATATAAATATTGTTTGCATTTTACTCAGCTTTGGGGGGATGTTTTATGTCTACAGCGGCCCTAAGTAAAAGTCAAGTCAATCAAATGCAAAACATGTTCCTACTCAGACCTGTTATCCTGGGACTGTTGCTCCCCATAGGGTTGGTTTCAGCTTTTTTTTTTACCGGCCTTTAGCCATCATCCTCCACAGATGGGTTGACATGTCATATGTGGACTTGTTCGCACACAATTCTGACAGGCTAGGGCACAAAAGAGACTGATGGAAAATAAGCAAGTTTCAACGTGGCGTCCAAGCCTGTAACTTAGCAACAGCGATCTTTATTTAGAGCCTTTACACCCATAGTGTAGGTCAAGCTCTGCCAGTTCCCATTGGGGAGCGATGGTGTGATGCAAGAATGGTCAGGCTCTGCTAACCATAATTGGTGTGCTACATTAGCTATGAAAATACTGCAGGAACCCCTTTCTAAAATCAATACAAATAAGCTGCCAGCCATTGATTGAAGAGATGTTCTCCTAAGACCAGTAATTGTGTCTGGCTATAAACCATTTGAAGACAGTTGAGGTTAAGTGTTTATTGCTCCCCTCAAGACAGCACTATATCTTTTGTCTATTTTAATCTGCATTGATGAATATGACATTACTTCTGAATACAGGTACTATGTTTTGGTTGCCAGTTAGACTAAATAAACTTGTCTAATTTCACATTCAAAATGCATTTTCGATTTTATTTACTAAACCTGTGGCAGTGACAAAGAACTTCAGCCGAAAATAACCGAAGCCCTAGTCCTCCTAATGTAGGCACAGGTGTTTCTGCACTTCCCAATTCCCACTCTCCTGTCATCGAATGCTCTACTTCCTATTTCACACAATCGTGATTTAGAGAGTAACACCATTTTTGTTTCCCAAGTTATGCTCCAGCCGTCCAGAACCCATCAGAGGAGCTATAGCAGGAATACTGTCCTGCTGAATTTTCTTAACAACAGCATGAACTGATATATAGACAACCAAGCCACTTATCTGTATCGTGCATGTGGGGTAAGTATCGGGTACTCAATTTTTGAATGGCTGTTGATTGGTTGTTCTACACTGAGGGTTAACAGCTTTGAGCTCTAATGTGTTGGCATTGGTGTTTACACTACAGTGTTCATCTGACAGGCCAATCAACTAATAAAAAACAGAGTGCAATCACAATATGTATAATGTTTTAGTCTTAAATTTAAACAGTTGAAATACTTAAAAGTTCACGCTCATCAACACATTTGAATCATAATGCATATTTAATTGCAAATACCTAGCCTATTGGTTTTATTCAAATAGTACAGTCGTATAATTTTCCAAAGAGCCTAAGGGCTGGCTAATAAGATACAAAGATCACTTACATCTGCAGATAATTTTGCATGCTAGCTGACAAAATCCTGCCATCCTTTGTGTGAAATCCATGAAAATGGTCAGAGAATATGTGAATTGCTCCTACACACTTCTTGCAAGGGTTTTTGCCATTAAAGTTTTTCCATAAGGTTGTGGTAAAGAGAGTCATGCCATAAATATCTTGTAGGCTCTCAATTAATCTGCTTATTTGCCGGTCTGATGGGGCCGATTGAGGGGGGTCGGTTGGTGAATGGGTGCCACTGGCCTTGGATGCTAGGGTTATCTGTATGGAAGGGCTTGCGGATACGGATGATGTCCAAGCCGGACTGATTGGTCAGTTTGGTTACAAGCTCAGAAATCTGCTGGGATGTTTTACTTGAGATGTTTTCTTCTCTCAGGTTGCCGTTTACTGCAATAAAGCAAGGGGGTGGGGGTGGGGGACATAAACATAAAACATCCGTTTCCACTTCATAATTCACACGTAGCATTGGAAATAATTTCAGGAACAGCAAAAGATGAGGCTGTAGTTACCAAGGCCCAAATGAACAATCTATAATAGTAATAATACGCCCCCTACTGGTATTTCGAAACATTTCGAAACTGTAGTGAAGTAGAGTTCCGTGTTATTTTGGTAGTCAACAAAACATATAAAAAATGCGTGGTGTTCCAGTTTGTCAGTACATCCTACTTACAGTATTCTGCAACAATTTTGGGTACCCTGCATGCCCGAGGTGAGACGTACACTACAGTTCCAGGGTTTTTCTTGGCGTAATCTACCACTCCGTCTTCAATGAATTCCCTGGAAATAAAACAGACACGTTAGGACTGACAGAATTTGGGGGCACAATTGGCTAAACTAAACAACAAAACCAGAATGAACGGTAAAACATGAAACATGTATTAGTTTGTAATCTTAGTTCTCATTTATAGACAACGCACCGTCTAGTAACATTATTAGTAAACATGCCTGCTCTCTTTGTGGATTACCTGGCTCCTAGCGAGTTCTGTGCATTCTTGGAGAAGACGAGGGAGATGCGCTTCAACTGGCAAACATATCGACCAACACCGTTTTGGAGAACACTTTGAAGGAAACGACTCGGTGTGCCTCTAGATGTCATTTTACCAGTGTTTATAAATATCTAACCGTGACATAGAAAACATACAGACTTTATTAAGATGTTGAAATGATTTGTTCAAATCTGAGTAAAATGCCTAGAGGACGACTTGACGGGCATGTAGCTGGTAGTCCACCGGAAAAAAAGTACCGGAGTCAAACAAGGGATTGTAACGGATAAAATATAAAATACATTTAAAAACTCTCAATAAACCCTAATTATTAGGTAATCCACTATATATTTGTTTCAATGGATCTTATACAATAACAGCATAACTTTGTTGATATATTAGTTGTTTGTTAATAGCATTTGATTGTTCGAGATAGTAAATGTTTCACACGGACTTGTTTTTCTAACGTTCCAAAAGCCCGGGCCAGCAAGCATGTTCAGGACTGGTAAGCGAACCACGTATTTAATTTAACATTTAGAATGTATTACAATTGGAAGGTTGTATTTCAATGTTTTGTGCATCTTCTTCTCGGGTTGTCTTTCCTTATTGTTTTGGGGTTTACGCTAGCTAGATTTATTTTTAGCTGCCTTTCTATTGACCTTTCTTCTCGCGTAGGTAGGTTACGTTGGGTCAGACATGGCTGCAGTATGTTGCTGTGTTCGAAATCGCATACTTAACAATGTTAACATAATGTTAACATACTAAAAATGCCGGGAAATCAGCTAATATTTTGTATGTTAAGGATGCATAGCAGGCGATTCCCAACACAACGTGTGGCTTTATTTCAATGATGATGACTCTCGAGGCATGCTGGTAACTTGCAACTTTTTAATTCATTCGTTATTACCAATCTGTTCCAGGATCAATGACGTAAATGTAAGAGATATGTGGAGGAGCTTGTTCCTTGGGGGGGCAACCTGTCTCCTGCATGCGGCTGCCCGTGGACCTCCTAAACTGCTCCACCCAAAACGTGTGTCCTCCTCACCCGTAACAATCCTTACCAAGAGCCGTGCCCTGCAGGTGGCCGTTTCTTCACATTATACCCAATATAAACCGCCATGGGGTACATGCTATGGGTCTATGAATGTGAGTGTTAGGACTTACAAAAAGGATACAAAGGCTATTATAGACTTTCCCGTTAATCCTGTAACGGTTACGGATATAAAACAGTATCTTCGCTCCAAAGACATTGCATTTCACGATGGCTACAGCTGCTTGCACGCGGCAAGTTTTTTCGTGGTGGACTCTGCCTCTGGTCTCCCTGCTGGTTCAGGGAGAGAGAACTTTTCCTTATTCATTGACAAAACGACAGGCCAGTTCCTGTGTAAGGACAGCTTGGTGGAAGGGAGCTGGGAGGACCTTCAGGACTGCCTGGAGGTGATGCAGAAAGAGGGCCAGACTTCCCTCAGCCCTCACGTGCTAATGGGTTACCCTGAAAGTCTGGAGGAGCAGGAGGAGAGGGAGTCTGAACTAAGGGAGGTGCAGAGGATCTGGTCCAGTTCAGTGCCTCTCTGGGACGTCCACGAGGAGGAAGCACAGCTGATCAAAACAATGTTCCAGATCAGCAAGATCTCCAATGCTACTTTGAAGAAGTTTGGGGTGAGGTTGTTCAAACCCACTAAGTGCCTGGTTTTCCCCTGGTTCGGGGGACCAGACTGCAGCCTGAGGGGCGTGAAGCTTCTCTCTGCGCAGAGCACAGAAGGTGGAACGGTGGCTTACACAGAAGCAACCATCCCAAAGTCTGGCACCTACCACAACCTGTTTGGCCTGCCCCTGGTGGGGCGCATGGACTCTGAAATGATTTTGACCGGCTCGGAGGTGGACACTCTGGCTGTAAGCCAGGCCACGGGTCTCCCCACTGTGGCTCTACCTCGTGGGGTCAGCTGCCTCCCACCGGTCCTCCTTCCTTACCTCGAGCAGTTCAAAAGGGTGACTCTGTGGCTAGGAGGGGACATGCGTTCCTGGGAAGCCTCCAAGATCTTTTCTAGAAAGTTGGGCCTAAAGCGGTGCTCTCTGGTACGCCCGGGCGAGTACCACCCTTGTCCACTAGAGGCACTGGCCCAGGGGAAGAACCTGTCTCGGATCATCAAGGCCTCCATTCCTGCAGCTCACAAGTCCATCGTGTCTTTCAAGCAGCTCAGGGAGGATGTCTATGGGGAGCTAGCTAACACAGAGCAGGTGGCTGGGGTGAAGTGGTCACGGTTCACAGAGCTCAACAGAATCCTAAAAGGCCACCGCAAAGGCGAACTGACTGTCTTCACAGGTGAGTGAATTTCAGTAACACTGGGCTAAGCTTACATCTAGTCTTAACAACTTGGCAAAGTAGATTTGTGAGGAAAACTATACCATCGTACATTTATTGTTTAACCGTTCCTCCGTGACCTTTCGTGCGTTCTGTGTCTGAACTCCAGGACCTACGGGCAGTGGGAAGACTACCTTCATCAGTGAGTTTGCGCTGGACCTGTGCATGCAGGGTGTCAACACACTGTGGGGCAGCTTTGAGATCAACAACGTGCGCCTGGCCAAGATCATGCTGACCCAGTTTGCCATGCAGAGGCTGGAGGAGAACTTGGAACAGTACGACTACTGGGCCGACAAGTTTGAAGGCCTGCCTCTCTACTTCATGACTTTCCACGGGCAGCAGAACATTAAGTGAGTCAATGTGGAGTCTTTTGCTACTGAGTGTGTTTTGACATCTCGTGTTTTTGTAAGGAGCTGGAAATATGCAACATAGACAAGACATTTTTAGGACTGTATTGAAAGCATTGTTGGAATAGAAATTATATGTATATGTGTATATATATATACAGTTAGGCCCAAAAATATTTGGACAGTGACACAAGTTTTGTTATTTTAGCTGTTTACGAAAACATATTCAGGATACAATTATATAATCAATAATTTGAGAGTATTCACATCCAAATTGGAGCAAGGGTTTAGGAATTACAGCTCTTTAACACGTAGCTGCCTCTTTTTCAAGGGACCAAAAGTAATTGGACAATTGACTCAGAAGGCTGCAAAAAAAAAGAACAACGCTGCATGGGCTCTTCCCGCATTAACTGTCATCAATTAAGCAGTTAAAAGGTCTGGAGTTGATTCCAGGTGTGGCGTTTGCATTTGGAAGCTGTTGCTGTGAACACACAACATGCGGTCAAAGGAGCTCTCAATGGAGGTGAAACAGACCATCCTGAGGCTGAAAAAAAAGAAGAAATCCATCAGAGAGATAGCAGAAATGTTAGGAGTGGCCAAATCAACAGTTTGGTACATTCTGAGAAAAAAGGAGTGCACTGGTGAGCTTGGGAACTCAAAAAGGCCTGGACGTCCACGGAAGACAACAGTGGTGGATGATCGCAGAATCCACTTCACAACATCCACTCAAGTGAAGAACACTCTCCAGGAAGTAGGTGTATCAGTATCTAAGTCTACCATAAAGAGAAGACTTCATGAGAGTAAATACAAAGGATTCACCACAAGGTGCAAACCATTTATCAGCCTCAAAAATAGAAAGGCCAGAATTGACTTTGCCAAAAAACACCTGAAGAAGCCAACCCAGTTCTGGAACAGCATTCTTTGACAGATGAGACTAAGATCAACCTGAACCAGAATGATGGGAAGAAGAAAGTTTGGAGGAGAATTGGAACAGCTCATGATCCAAAGCACACCACATCTTCTGTAAAACATGGTGGAGGCAGTGTGATGGCATGGGCATGCATGGCTTCCAATGGCACTGGGTCACTTGTGTTTATTGATGATGTGACAAAAGACAGAAGCAGCCGGATGAATTCTGAAGTGTATAGGGATATACTTTCTGCTCAGATTCAGCCAAATGCAGCAAAGTTGATTGACGGCGCTTCACAGTATGGACAATGACCCAAAACATACTGCAAAAGGAACCCAGGAGTTTTTTAAAGCAAAGAAGTGGAATATTCTGCAATGGCCGAGTCAATCACCAGATCTCAACCCAATCGAGCATGCATTTCACTTGCTCAAGACAAAACTTAAGGCAGAAAGACCCACAAACAAGCAACAACTGAAGACCGCTGCAGTAAAGGCCTGGCAAAGCATCACAAAGGAGGAAACCCAGCGTTTGGTGATGTCCATGGGTTCCAGACTTCAGGCAGTCATTGCCTGCAAAGGATTCTCAACAAAATATTGAAAAGTAACATTTTACTTGGGGTTATGTTTATTTGTATATTTATATAAATGAGGAGCGTTTGTATAAAAAGTGCTACAATTCCTACATGTTTAATCATATATTTTTGTTCAACCCCTTGAATTAAACCTTAAAGTCTGCACTTCAAGTCCGTTGTAGTTGTTTCATTTCAAATCCAATGTGGTGGCATGCAGAGCCCAAATCATGAAGATTGTGTCACTGTCCAAATATTTCTGGGCCTAACTGTATATGGTGGTGTTTAATATAGCACTTGCTTAGCTCTTATCTAGGTGATAAGGTCAGGGATGTACTTATCAACTGACTTGTAGTTTTTTACCTTCTCTTGTTGAAAGCACTATTGTTTGTAAGTTGATTTGGATAAACGTGTGTGCAAATTATTGTAATGTAATATTTACATGGATACTTTTTCTATGTGATCATATTATTATTATTATTATTATTATCATATTATTATTTTCTAATCTAACCTATGTCATATCCGACAGGGCAGTGCTGGATACAATGCAACATGCAGTGTACCTCTATGACATTAGTCATGTAATCATCGATAACCTTCAGTTCATGATGGGCCAGGAAAACCTCTCTGTGGATAAGTGAGTAAAACTATTACTCCTCTTTAAAACTAAGAGACTTTGATATCTCTTTGACAACTTAACTCTGTACATGACATTAACGGTACACGGAAATATTGTATGTGCTAACATAGATAGCTACAAACATGTGAGAACATCAGTTTTTACTTAGCATGTCTTGTTTTGACAACCAGGTTTGCAGTCCAGGACCATATTATTGGAGCATTCAGGAAATTTGCCACTGATAGCAGTTGCCACGTCACACTCATCATCCACCCAAGGAAAGAGGAGGATGACAGGGAATTGCAGACGGCGTCCATCTTTGGATCTGCTAAGGTGTGATAGAGGATAATCTGACTCCAGGATATTAGGACAATAGTTTAATTTTATATCTCAATACAAAACTGAAGTGTACTTACAAAGTGTCTAGTAATATGCAGCAGACACAGAAATAACTTAAAAGTAAAGAGCAAAGAGTCTGTGGAGACATTGGATTTCATGTTTTGCGTTTCTCTACCCGTTTTAGGCGAGCCAGGAAGCAGACAACGTCCTCATACTGCAGGAGAAAAAGCTGGTTACCTGTCCCGGACGCAGGTCCCTGCAGGTGGCCAAGAATCGTTTCGATGGAGACGTGGGTATCTTCCCCCTGGAGTTCCTCAAAACCTCTCTCACCTTCGCTGCTCCTATCAAGGGCAAACATAAGCTGAGGAAGGTCAGCAAGCCAGAGGAGGAGGTGAAGGCTGAAGAAGTGACTGTAAAGAAGGAAGATCAAAATGTGAAGAAAGAGAAGACCACAAAGGTTGAGAAGCCGTCGGAAAAGCCAGTCAAAGCTACAAAAACACCCAGAACTGTCAAGGCGTCAACGGCAGGTACAAATACTGCGGTAGGGAAGAAACCTTTCCAGAATGAGGATGAAGTGGCTCATTCATGAAGAGTTGCTAGCTTTAGCGCATCGTAATAGTGTTGACAATGTACAAGGCACAGAGATGGATATAGTAATGAGATAAAAGGAAACATGTTAAGTATGTAATTCATGATTGCGTTATGCAACATATGGATGGATTTAAGATTTTCCAAAGCTTTGTTCTGATCAAGGATTATTTTTGATATGCCATGATATATTTGAAGTTTCTTGTATTATGAAAAAAACAAACAAAAAAACACTAGAGGTTTGTTAACCGTTCCTTGTTGTTGAACTGTTGAGGCTCTAGAAACACGTTCTACGAAGAAATATGATAGGATCTAAAACCTCTGGAATACTGTACGGTATTTATAGGTCAAACACTTTCAGAATTTGCTTAACTGGGATGATCTGAACTTAAATATTACATCCATATGTGCCATCTGCTGACTTTTTATAGTGTTGATAAACTGAAATAAATGACTGACTGAAAATCTTTTAATTGATGATGTGCTATTTCTTTTGTATTGTAGCGCCTTTACTAAATAATAATAGTTCTGGCAGTTTGTCCCTGAACTTGAGGAAGTTGTTTTGTCAGTAGCAGAACTAAGCGAAAGACAGAAATCGCCCCAGTTCCAACAAATATAATAATGATCATTTTCTTTTGTTTATGCTGTTTTTTTTTTTACAGCACTCTTAAAATTGAAACAATAATGATTCTAGAATGAAACATAACAGAAGTAGAAGTGTGTTTTGAAATGAGCGTATATAGAGCGCAGGTTTGTACATTTTGTACCACCATGGGGTGCTAAAGCACTGTTAGTAGTAGTCGGTATAAAAAGCAAAAAAAAGAAAGTCGGGTCTTAAAACAATCAGGCATACCATTCATCCTGAACAAAAACACATAAATAAAAGCACTTTAAGAAGACACACAAAACCCAACGGTTCAGACAATTGTATTTTAATGGTCAAAGTTACAGTTTACCGTCTGCATTTCACTCCATCTCGCATCCAAGGCTCGTAAATGAACAAGCTGCAGCTCAGCCTGCAGCCAGGGTACCTGACTCAGTGTAGGGACTACCGCCAGGGACTACATCATTACGGGCAAAAGTCTCTGTACTTCCTTCAGTAAACTTAGTCCTTAACTAAATGCCAGTCCAGAGGAACGTCTTGGCCTTCCCCTGCCTTCACATCCCAATCCTCCTAACCCTCTGCCTCCTTCCACAGCTCCAGTTTCTTTTTCTCTCTTGTTTATTATTAAAACGGAAAAACTCAACAAAAAAAATAAAATCTTTTCCCAGACATCATAAAGGGTTAATCAATGACTGGTGTTTCCAGCACTTGCTTATGCTTGGTTGTAGACACATATCAGGTGTCCCATTATCCTATACATTATTCAGACCAGTGACTTCTAATAACTAAGACGTTAATTACCTAGCAAGCAGTAGGTCTATGTAGACTATATTTCTAATGCTGAATATACAATTTCATTACTATCCCCTAGAATCATGTTATATTGAATGTTTTCAGGCATTTCAGAAGAAAGATAACGGTATATACTGAGCAGGCTCATACTGTAGGTTCTTCTATAAGTTTAATGCATGTACCATATGCTGGGTGTCCGATTCCATGATCTTTAACCCTGTCGAGTGGGATATCAAATGTTTGTGCAGGCCTAGGCTTTCTATGAGATTATATGGGCCTGGCCCCCCCTCTGCGTGTTGCGTTGTTGTAACCTCCAGTTTTCTAAGGCTGGAGAACACACACAGCGGGGTTTCTCAGACTCCTCCCGAGATCCACCATGGCTCTCTTCCAGACGAGCAGGTCCGGGACGTTCCTGGAATCAGGTTTAGTTTAAACACATGGCCGGGTGGGCCCCTGCTCTGCTCGTGGACCTCTCCGCCTGGCTGCAAATGTCAAATTGTACCAAGAATCATCATCCCTCCATAAAACAATCTGGTGTTGTCAAACACAGTGAGACACATGCTGTATTTGGCCTCAGGAGGAAGGAAAGCGCAAGCCGTGCAGACGAAGGAGTTTATTTCTCGTGATTGAAACTGTTTTGCCAAAGGGAACCTGGGGAGACAGTTTCTGGGCAAATGGCGTGTAAGCTGGGTTTACTGTAAATTGTAAAACTTTCCTCCCGTCACTTCTGAGGTTTACTCCACACGTTGTCTACTGTTTTGTTGCCGTGAATGTTTCACTGCTTAGCTTGCTTTCCATAATGATTCCAAGCTGCATTTCTGTTGACGGGCCTGGGTGTCTTCCTAACAGTGTGGGAGTGGGACACTGGCTGAGGAGGCTTTTGAATAGGGCCCTTTGTGCTTTTCTTGGGCGTTCCTGGACCGAGACAGTGGGTCTATCTGTGATGAAGGAAATGGAAAGCATTTATTTTTATGAATGAATATATGACATATTCACGCAGACAGACATACAGTGAATACAAAATAGCTAATGAATGAGGTGACGTTCTTGAGCAAGAAACAGCATCACCTGTCGATTGCAATCTGGAATGGGGGGGTTTGTTTGTTCTTCTTTGTGTTTTTGCGTAGCGGGCTCCGATCCAAGCCTATTCAAATGACTGCCATCTGGAGGGAAAAAAGAGATGAAACAACATCAGACCAACAGTTTTTAATCAGGAAGGAAACAAACGGAGGGATCTGTGAAACCAAAGGAATTCTGTTTCATGAGAATCCGTCTCGCTTAAGGGCGGACATGGGAAATGAAGTGGAAGCTCTTACTTTAATGCTTCACAATATTGTTTTGATGAGGGATGAAGAGCAACACATATCATATGGACTATGGATATACTGTATATACTGTATATATACGGTATATATAATAAATAACACTGTGCTTTACTTTCAAAAGTTTATAATCACACGCTTGGTTTCTCAATGCAAGTCACCACAAACCCAACATGGCCTTACAGAAGTTATTTCCCAAAAGAAATTACAAAAAATCTCAACAATCTTTGTTGCTTAACTCGAAGCTCATGCTACTCCAAAGTAATAGTGGTATTGATGGATGAAACAGTTTGCATAGTTCCTCGCTCCATTACCTGCCCTTAATTTAAACATCAAGGCAACTATTTGACCTAATCTGGAGGTAGTTTTAGGTACTTAAATGAGAATCGTTAAAGAATGGTCTGGAAACAGGGAAAGGAGATATTTTTCTTAAATTCTTCTTCTACTTTACTATGCTTTCTTGGCAGAGGACATCTCTCCTTATCTAGGGATTGTATTCGTATGGATAGTTTACCATTTGAAAGACAAGGCTCCTCAGATAATTTTTTATTCATTTTATAACTTTACCTCTGTCTGGTAGAAATATTTCTCATAACTAGATCAAAACATATCTTTTCAGTTGATGAACAGGGGGGGCTAGCCTTGAGCTTTTGTCTTGTTTGTTTCTGTTTGCACAACAGATCCTTTAAGCTGTTGCTCTCCAAGTGATCTCCAACTATACTGTTCTTTATCGATGAATTTTTAAACACAAATGTCCCAAAAAACACCGAGTTATGGCTTGGGTTTTTTATTTTGTTTAGTAAACAGGTGCTAATTGAGTCTGCTATGATATGACTTATAGGGCAATCATGAATATAAAGTATATTTTATATGTGTATATATATATATATATATATATATATATACTGTATATACAGCAAATTGGTGAGAGTGTGTATGCGATTGTGTGTGAATGTGTGATAATTGTCCACGCAGATGGTCCACGAGGATGACTAAACTCCCTTGAAGAGTGTGTACAGGCCACCTCAGGCTCACGCAGAGGATTTGAGATTCCCCATCCCCTCTCCTCCCCTCCCAATCTGCACCGTCCTCTGGAACTTTAAACATCAAGAGGGATTCACTCTGCCTCACTACTAGCTCACGTGCACTCTCCATGGATGACCCAAATTTGTTGTGCTATTACCACTCGCTTCTTCCTTCCAAGACCATAGGAAAGCTCACATATGTGCATATCATGTCACCTCAGTGGTCCTATGATGTCGACACAGTACTTGGAATGAAATTTTGGAAAAGAATTCTGAAAATAAATGCCAAAAGAACTTAATGCTCGGATTACAATCTTGTTTGTTGCATCACAAAACCACTGTTATGCTCTCACATAATATCCAGTCCATTTTAAATTTAAACAAAATCCTGTTACGTTTGACAAAGTTTCACCAGTTGTGAACCGTAAACACCTCAATGTGACACGAAGGACAGAGCAGGTCGAGTGAACTCAGTGTGAGCTGGACCACCCCCAGAGGAGGCCTGGTGTGTTTCCTCTGTCTCTAGCTGACAGGTAAAAAGGTTCGTCTCCAACTAAAGGTTGCCTGACGCATGCTGCTTGTAGGTTGCTCGCTAAACATTGGTCACATGGGTGTTTTTATTCTTCTTACGACTATTCTTGGTCACAGCGTCCTCCCTGATTCCCGTACTGTCAATGTGTTGTCGGAGGACTTGACTAGCTATGCTGAGGTCAAAAGTGCCCTGTTGTCATTCATCATTAGGGGTTGCTATTTTGGTTGGCTGTCTTTGGTTGGCTGTTTTCCCTAGCATAAACTGTAAAGTACCCTCCTGCTGCTTCACTGCCTGTGTTTTGACTTCAAACCCAACAGGAGGGACAGCAGACAACCTGTCAAGAGTGTCTGAAGAGAATGTTTAATATCCAGTTACATCCTAGCCTTGAGTGTTGCATGAATGGTAGATAATCAAGAATACTGCTGGAAAGGTAGGCCCATGTGGTCCTATCACTCTTGACCCTTGACAGTTGAATTTCAACAGGCCAGAAAAAACGGAGGGTGCTTTAAGGCAGGGGGTTTGATAATAGGGGGATAAGATGTGTATGTACAGTGGTTACATCATATAATTTGTTTGGTGACTAAGAGAGAGGGGGAGCGTTTAGAGGGAAAGAGGCTTTTAGAGGTACAGGACTGCAAAAAAAACAAAAAAAAAGTTGGAGTGGGGGCCCCCCTTTCCCTTTGAAAAGGAATGGTTAGAATTAGCATCGTATGAGGCCCCTTGCAAAGCTCCCAACACCTCAAACCAACGGTTTAGAGATAGTGGGAGAGAGAACAGATAGAGGAGACAGACAGTGAGAGGGAGGGTAAGAGACAGCTCCTTTCCTCAGCGGTGCAAAGTAGACTTTGTGAAAAAGGCCTTCATTCATTCTCAAATGAGTCGCCTGTTGTCTTATTTCAGAGAAAGCATCTCTCTCAACCCGAAAATGCTCAGCCTAAACGCGCCACCGAAAGCCTCAAGCCTCAAGAAAGCCTGCAGCCAGGAAACTAGAGCCAATAATCTCCCAGCATAGCACTTAATTGCTGCATTATCAGCATAAGCTCTTTCCCATAATCGGCTTACATAACTGCAGAATTACTCATAAATATATGCATAGAATCTGCCGGCATGTCCTATATCCATGCTGAGAGAGTGTAATTTAGCCCTTTTGGAAGACCATTATACCCCATCAACTATGATGCTATGCAAATACACTGCAGTACATAGATGTGGCAATAATAGTCCTAAGAGTGTGGAATAACATGGGTCTCTATATTGCTCCACAGAAACATTGCATGAGACTAATTACATATGCTAATGTTGCTATTCCATTACCAAAAGACAAAAAAATCTGATAATGGGACCAGAGTAGACTAATTAATTGATGACAAAGCAAATCCTTTGGCAATCTGATGCCTTAATTTGGTTGTAGGATATTCTGGCTGCTAGCCTCCACCCATCTAGTGATCACAAGACAGGTTCCATTTCAGGTACGATAACTAAATATGCAGGATGGAATAACACAAATAATCAAATCAATAATCTAAATTAATTTAATGAAATTATAATAAGTTATAATAAATATCAAATTAGACTGAGCGGAGAAGCATTTCCGTATGTGCCATTCAAAAAGGATATGTTACTTATTAATGCTAATAAAAATTAGGACAGACTTCAAATGCATATGTAACATACGAGAACTACAAAAGCTTAGAGAAACAAAAACCTAGATTATTTCGGTCAGCACATAACTTGATTGGTTTGCGATTAAAAAACAGATGGAAATATCTCTCACAATTGCCTTTCCCTGGTAAAAAAAGAAGAAGGGAGGACCATATGCCTCAATCGTCTTCATTAAAAACTAATGGATTGAAATAGTAAATGATGACCATTTAGAAAATTACTCAGTGCTTCCGTTAGTTTATAGTTTTAAACTGCCAAGCTGCTATGCAAAATGTCACATTTCTGAATTATATTGAAAATAAAAGTTTTTATAGACCATTTCGGTCTTTAGAGCTTAAAAAATATTATTTTGAAGCATCCAAAAATATTGGAAGGACAGGTACACAGTATTTGTATGGTTAAATTGTAAACTAAAATTTTTTAAACTACCACCAATTGAATAGTTACGACATACAGAAAAACTCAACCATTGAGTAAAAGGCCTTACAGAGTGCACACATTGTGTCGACCAAAAACCACTGGTCACAGGCCAGACAAAGGATCCTGCTGGCCAGAGTGTTTCTAATGTGTGGTTTTGTCCTCTCCCCACCTAAGTTCTTAACATTCTTTCAAAGGGGCTGAACAATATAGAAAAAGCTCATGAGGGTCTCTGGGTTCAGGTGCAAGACGTTCAGAGAGGGTAACGTCTGATTCAGTGTAAGGGTTAAATATTCTGTAAGCAGTGTTTTCATTATATGCACTATTTCATTCTAATAAACTGAGCTCTCCTAAGCCTAATCTAAGCAGTCTAGAAGCATGAATGTTGCTCTGCATTTATTTTTTTACTACACATGACTGCATTTCAAAGGTCAAGAAATGCTGGCTGGATGGATGAACTATAGAAAGCTGTGAGGTAATTCCTTATGTGCTGTCAAAAGTTAATGTACTTCCGGTTGAAGAAACAGAAAATCAAATTACAGACAACTAAGTGCCTGGTCAAGGCAGAAAGATTTGTTATATTTACATTGACCCATTACTTTTGGCCAATAATGTCCATTCACATATTTTTTTAACAAAATCATCACTGGAGATGCACACAAAATATAAAGTAAGTCATTATCAGTCAACAAAATATAATGAAAGCAACCAGTCTGGCTGTGAGCTATGATAAGCATCTTAGGCATGCATCCCTGGTTTAACAAACGACAGAGCTATGGGAACTCAGTAATGTCTCCATGTTAATGTTGTAAAGAATTGTTTCTAGGGTGTATAGTGACATATTATCAACTGACATACTCTATTCATTGCGAACAATTAGCAATTAGTGTAACAAAGCCCACTCTTTTTGGGCAGTCTCAATATACATAATTAAATGTAATCTGCATTGCTGGATCCTTACCAACCTCCCAAAGCAATGTTTGGCAATCCAATCTCCGTAATAATGGATTTACACGAAGCTATAGAAAGGACAGCTTTAAAAATGAGTAATGTTCATACACAATAAGCAAGCAAACAGGCAGAACCATTTAAGGCTGTTTTGTAAATGTGGATCAAGAAGATGGGCATTATTGCATGGATCTGAGGTACTTGTGTATGTATGCATGTATTTATGTGTGTGTGTGTGTGTGTGTGTGTGTGTGTGTGTGTGTGTGTGTGTGTGTGTGTGTGTGTGTTTATGTGAGTGTGTGTCTGTCTGGTTGTGTCAATCATAACGACTTTACACCAAAACATAGGCAAGCATAACTTTGTAATTTAAGTTAAATAAAACACTAAATGCATGCAAATAATATTTGTAATAGGCAGAAGGATATAGCAACCTTGTTTTATCCCGCTGAGGCAAGTCTCAGAGGATGGAGGTTATTCAGGTACATGGGTTATTTGGTGACCTGATTTTTTACATAATTTCCTTATTTGAATATAAAGCAGGTAACACGATGTACTGGGACTGCCTAAGAACGTGTAAAACAAGTACAGGGCAAATAATGTTTGCTGCTTACATTTATATATTTTTTATTTCTTTCTTATTGGGGGGGGGGGGGGGGGTAATGAGCTGTTGTTCTGAACGGTATTTAAAGTGGGTTAAGGTGACATAATTTTTTTAAGAATTTAGTTCAAGGTTAAGTTAATTAAAGCATGAGAGGTACCTATTTTCACTGAGGGCACTGTACAGCCAACAACACAGCCCAAACTCGACTATTTGACCAGCCTACAGGAGGCTAATGTGGGCTGAACTCACTATGCTCACCGAGCAAGAAGGCAGTTGCAGCCATCGGTCTCTCAAAAACCACAGCAATAACAGGCTGTGCAGCGCTCGAACACTCATGGTTCCAAACACTATTTTCAAGACAGGAAGAAAACGAAATCTACCTCCGTGTGATTGAAGACCTTGGAGACATACAATATATTGCCCTAGACTGGCGAAGGAACAGAAGACTGTCAAATTTCTCAGTATTGTCCTTACGTATCACACTAATCAGATCTCAACAGACTTTTGCAGCCATATACAGTGAAACTCTACGGCGGAGAAGCGTTGATGGTGAGTTTGTTAGATTGTTGCAAATATTTAGTAAAATAGTATTTGTAACTGTTTGTTTTGTTTTTTATTTTTTGCTCAGTTCCTGGATCGAAAACTACTCTTCCTCTTGTTACCACACGCGCAGCTGTTGTCGACTTTAGAAGCGTAGGTTATGCTACAGTGAGTTCCCAGGTGTTGATGTCGTGATAACTGGTCTATATTTGGATCAGTCTGTATTCTAATGGGTACATTACAAGTTTCACGTGTTACTAAATAATTTCACATAATACAATAGAATACATAGTTTGGTTGTGCCTGTAGGCTATGTTTGATAGTTATTTTTAATATTATTTTTACAGTTAGATGTGGTCCCTTTATGATTCCACATATCATTTTTTATGAAGACAATGCTCAGACTTAACTGGTAAATTGGTTTCTATGTCGAACATAATACTCCCGTGCCAGTATACTTTATCTTTCAAAAAGCATAGTCCCCAGCCATTTCCTTATGATGTGATCTGTCCCAAAATTCTTCTCTTTTTGTACTGCTTTCTGTACTCCTTTGTGTCACAAGCCTTCCATATTTATGCTATCTGCTAGCTAAATCAAGCCCCTGTAATTCATGCACACTGGAGTTAGCAAATTCCCTATTGTTGTGATGCATGTCAGACCTCATGCTATATCTAACATGCATATGACCTTTGACCCCTATTGTACACACACAGATAGAGAGAGAGAGAGAGAGGGCTATATACCTTTGTTTTCTGAAAACAGGTTTTTTCTCCCTTAGCAACCATCATATATGATCTTTGACCCACTTAACTCTGTCCTCTACCTGCAGTACTTTATAGGTTATGCCTTTAAATATGTTCTTTATTTCTGCCCATTTAAACGTGTGATTGTATTAAATAACTGTTACATACTTTTGTTAGAATTACACCGCATTGCCACTGTAAACCACACTCAGAAAGTACTGTAAACACCTAGGAATGTAGTGTTGTTTCTATACTCAAAAACATTTAACTATATATTAAAATGACAGTTGGTGAAAATGTATAATGAGTGTGGTTGTAACAAAACAGAATTCTTAGACCAGCATTCCTTGGAGTCCTTGCTGCCATTATTAGTTGTAATATCATATCTCGTTGTCTATGTTTGATTGTGGCTGCCACCCCAATGAATATTTTGTGATAAAAGACACAGAGCAGTTGTTAATGTATTGTTAAAACTCTTTAAAGCCATGTGTATTTTACACTGATGATTTCTCAAGTCCTCTAAACATGTAGGAGGGCCTTCTCTGAAGTCTTCACCAAGACTGCTGTACCAGCTTTATATGGCCTACGGTGTCGGCAACTTAATAAATCTTATTAACATATTTAGAGCGATCTTTGCGCTTGGGAGTGGCATGGCTTACCAGTCAGAGAAGAGAAATTCGTTCTACTCTGTTTTAACCCGGACGCCTTGTCATGTCTGCTCACTGACATCCAACCGAGTCTGTCAGTCAAACTGGCTTGTCTTTTTTTCTCTCTCTCTCTCTCTCTCTCTCTCTCTCTCTCTCTCTCTCTCTCTCTCTCTCTCTCTCGCCCCTTTCACTCCAGTTTCTGTCCCCATCTTCTGTTTTAGTTATTCAGCAGAACAGCATATCGCTTATTCAAGCACTTTTGATGGTCGTGCATCACTCCACTTTGTTATGTACGAGCCAGCATACATGAAGTGTGACCGTGCTCTCAGGCCCCCCCTCCCCCCCAACAGGGAGGTTGTAAACAGCAAGAGGATGCTGCTTGCTTTGGATGATTCCTATTTAATGAGGCCAAATATGTAATCACTTCTACAGCGTCAAGGACCGTAGCTGCATGTCTTAAGGCTATTATAGTGTATTCATTTTAGACCTACCATTCGTTTCATGTCTAATTCAGTTTCTTAAAGTAATGTAGGATTTTGATGTGTTTGACATTTTGACAACCATGCACTGGGAGCCTCTAACTTATAGAGAACATAAAAAACTGTGAAAGTAAATAAAAAACATCATAGCCTTAAATGTGTATGTGGTGTGTCTCCTGGACAAACACCTTAGGTCTATGGGTGTAGGGATGAGCGTATGTGTGTATTTATGCACTGTTGGAAGTTTCATAAAGGATGTATTTGCTTTCAACAACTGATATGTTATTTTTGCACTGCAATGGGCATTGTTCTTGAGAAATAATAATAACTGGAAAGTCAACTTAGGGCCCTCTTCTTTGACTTAGGGAAAGAAAAGTGCACAAAACTATAAAAATAGAGAGAGACGCAGCAGCAGGGGGGAGCTGTGAAACGTTTCCCTGTAGGAGACAGGGTATAAAGATCTGCCATTTGTGTATTTAGAGAAAACTGAGGACCTTGTGAAATGCTGATTCTAACTATTTTCTGTGGGTTGTCCTGTTTATTCTCCCTCTGCAGTATCCACCCTGCTGTTTCTCATTGTACTGTAATTAGTGATGTGGCAGCCCAGTTTCCCCCTCATTACTGCTCAAGATGTTGTACAGTGCAACGATACAATAGGGGAAACTCATCTTTGTTGTAAAATATATATAACTATACTTATACATACATATATATACATATATATATATATATATATATATATATATATAGTTCTGAAAGTGGTTATGAATACTTAGCTTGCCGTGGCCAGTGAGGTTAGTAGAATCGGGGCTGGAGTAAACAGTGCTTTGTGTTGTGGATGTAGGACGTGGAAAATATATAGTTTGGAAGGTGGTTATAAATACTTGTATGCTGTTGCAGGGCACACAACGTCTAGCCTTGGCCAGTGACGTTAGTGGTAGTGGAGGAAGGTGTGAACAGGACTTTATGGATGTCCTGCCTATAAACACTAATAGAGAGCCCTGCAGTTCGAGTGGACTGTCACAGCATAGTGATGGAGGGCTTATGAGATGGAGGGCACTGTACAGAGAGAAAGGTTTGGATCAAATCCTCACTGATGTTATCCACCTTCCTGTGGCCATACCCGTGTTTTAAGGTGTCTACTGTTTGTCCGTTACATGGAATATAGGATATGAATCTTCTCATGTAGAAAAGAAAAGTGTTTTCATCACAAACATTGAGTGGTTTATTCTCTGCTGAAGAGCACTAAGCTATGGATGCTACTGAGCAGGACAGCTGTGTGTGGTGGTGGTGGCACATGGGGACAGGTCGCCATCTTTGTAGTCTTTGAGGTTAATGTAACCTAAAGAGCTATATAAACCTTTGGTTATGAAGTTGAGCTCCCAGTTGTGGATATTAAGGATAAGATGACAGTATTGGATTGCACTATTGGTTAAATGCAGCTAGTTGTGTGGAAAACCGGTCAATGTACACAAGCAGCCTATCAAGCCATTGTATGTCAGATAGTAATTCAATTACATTCAGCATTTGCTTGAGTCTGCCTGAAATCCAATTTTTCAAATCCAATGTCAGACAAGACCAATTGTTAACAGAATCCTTGTGAGTGAATGAATATCAAATAGTAAGATTTCACCCAGGTTAGTTTTTAGTAATGAAATTATTCTACTAGCATTTTACCAAACTGAACTTAGTCTTCTAAATTAGTTTCTTTTCCACAAAGCATACCACAAGGTTCACAGTGTGAAATAAGAATCGTGGTCTAGCACAGTTTTGGCATAAGGTAGTAATACTGTGTAAAAAGCCAGAAGACTTGACGGTTCACCCCCGGTCCATGGTTGAGAGGAAAGGGCAGTTAACCTGTCAAAGGAAATACCTTTTATCTCACAAATTACCACATTCTGTCACTCCCTATCATAGGTCCCTGACTGATGGCCTCTTTTTAATGCAAATGGGCCACAGCACTCACAAAACACTGTATGCGTCCACGTTCCGCCGCAGTTACCCAGTATTACACCTGCCTATTGAATAATGGCGTATTTAAAATAGCAAAAAAAGCCTTAACCCGGCTGGGAATCTGGCTATGTTCATCCCTCTGTAAACTTTTCAAAGTTTCCAGGAGACGCTATGCTCAGCCCTTTGGAGTGTTTACGGCTTTCGCGCTGAGACATGGCGAGGAACATTCTCCCTTTTAAACTGTGGTTCCCAGTCATCGACTTGGCCACTCAGAGATATGATAAAGCCAAGTTCTCATGTATCTACACCCCGCACAAACACACACACACACACACACACACACACACACACACACACACACACACACACACACACACACACACACACACACACACACACACTCAATCAGAGTTGCACCACTGTAATCACTCTCAAAAGCTGATTTTCTTTTCTCAGAACTGACTGAACCCCCCCTCACCCCACACACACACACGCTCACACACAGACACCGATAACCACTTTCGGAATAATCAGTCAAGAGCAGCGACAGCTGCAATTACATTTACAGTTTTGTAAACAGTCCCGATAAGACCTTGGAGCAGTGGACTTGTGGAATTTGCTACCTCTGTTATCGCTGTCATAGTGACAATTGCGCATGTTTCAGTGCGGTACAGCTCGCTGAATTGTGGTGCTACTTTTGAGAGAGTGACTTTCGAGAGGGAGCTGGTAGGATTACGTGGACTCGGTACACGGGCTGACGGGACTGTATAGGCAGACCTACTATCTTTGGACCTGTGCCCTCCCTGCCTTCGATTCCAAGGCAACAGACCATGTCTCCTCCACAATAGCTTTTTCTATATCTCTCAGTAGCTCTCTGAAATATAATGAATTCCCAATATAAACGGATGTTTACATGTATATGTATAGGACTTTGGTGAACTTTGAGAAAGCAAGTACTTTAAAATAAACTCATCTCTTTATTTCTATCTCACACGTTGTAAGTTAAGGGTAAGTCACTTAAAAACAAACTAGTACTGTAAAAAATCTGGAAAACAACGCTGTCCCCCCCCCCGAGTAACCGTGACGGCCAGTTGTACTTAACGTGATTATTACATTCACAGCTGCCGTGAGGTGACCCAGATGTTATGCACAGCCCGGTAGACTCCTTCAGTTCCCGTGCACTCTCCCGCTTTTCCCCGCTCCAACTTCCTAAAGATATTTCCTGCAGTACAACGGAGGTATTAGCCAGGCTTATGTAAGTGGGACGACCCCTCCCTGAGGTTGTTTGGCTATTTTTAAATAAATTTTTCATTGCCGCTCGCTGTGATTTCTGACCTGATTATCGCCTCTGCCCAAACATATCCATATGGATGGCCTTCCATCAACAACATACACACTTGATTACACACACACACACACACACACACACACACACACACACACACACACACACACAGTACACTGCGCTGGGAAAAAAGAAGATTCCCAGTGTAATTATCAAGAGGGGGGTATGCCACACAATGCAAACAAGCACCAGTTAAGAGAGACCTTAACAATGGTGGACATTCAACTGGAGTTATTGGACGTGAAGGGTAAAAGGGGAGAGTGTCGGGGTGATCAGAGAATTGGTGCAGACCCGTGTCCTCTGAACTGCGTGGGGGGGCCGACGACGGCGTGTTACGGCATTATGCTGCCGAGAGGGAACTGGGTCTGAAGTAATTAGTCTGGAGAGGCTCGCACGTCTCTCTCTCTCTCTTGCTCTCGCTCTCTTGCTCTCTCTTTCTCTCTCTCTCTTGCTCTCGCTCTCTTGCTCTCGCTCTCTTGCTCTCTCTTTCTCTCTCTCTCTCTCTCTCTCTCTCTCTCTCTCTCTCTCTCTTGCTCTCGCTCTCTTTCTCTCTCTCTCTCTCTCTCTCTCTCTCTCTCTCTCTCTCTCTCTCTCTCTCTCTCTCTCTCTCTCTCTCTCTCTCTCTCTCTCTCTTGCTCTCTCTCTCTCTCTCTCTCTCTCCCTCCCTCTCTCTCTCTCAGCCAGCTGCAGTCCCACGCTGTGTGAGTGCAGGGTGGGATGGAGACACACACGGGGACCCAAGCTCCTGGTCCTGCCTCTCCGCAACACTCTACCTCCCATCTCTACCTCCCTCCCTCCCTCTCTCCCAACTCTACATCCCTCCTTCCCTGCCTGTGTTGGTATAATCTCTCTGTTCTGTCTGTCACAAACAGCAGTGGAGGGCAAGCCATGCATTGCATGTCTGGATCCTTAAACTCTGTTTCCCTGAGGTTCTTACTCTTTCTGAATGCTAGCTGAGGACTTAGTTATAGCCGGTGAAAGTGAATGGCGTGTTCACATTTGAGGGCAGTGGGAATGTTGCTGAGGTTTGGCTTGACCAATAGTAAATTAGCATTTCATAGCATAGAGATGTTTTTAGTTTGAGAGAAAGGGATGCATGGTTTTACTTCATGATAGACCATTGGCTAAACACTGTTTTCATGTTGTTCTGGCAGCAAGTTGCCAGTGTACCACCCTGTGTCCATTCCGCTTGCATGCCATTCTTTGGATACAAACACTCGCTGACACAAGTCTTTTGTCAATGGAAGAAAAAAAGAAAGAACATCGCTCCATTGTTCATTGCGGTCCTTGTGAGCAGAAGCAGACACTTCAGTGGGGACGTGTCTGTTTACATGACATCCACACATCCCTGGCATGTCCATGACATCCTCGTTTCTTATCCAATGGCCTTTGGTCAGGGTGTACTTCTGCTCTTCCCATCACTTAGTGGGCTGGTTGGTCGTCTAAGGCCTTGGCAGAAAGCTGTAGAATGATAAACCTGGGGGAGCATGCGGCAGGACGGATACAGAGGAAATGGGCCACCACACCCTCTGCTGTAGTAGACCTTCAGACTGGTGTGTGTGTGTGTGTGTGTGTGTGTGTGTGTGTGTTGGCGTCTGTGTGTGGATGTCTGGCAGAAGCAATCCCCTATTCATCCTCATTACCTCTCATCCATTATAAAACTGGACATTCCTAGTCCCCTCTCGCTGTCTGTGTTTTTGTTGTGTCTGTCTCCCTCTCCTTTCTCCCTCTAATGTCTTTGCTTGAATGAGGTCTGTTTTTTTTCTTTTTTCTTTTTTTTTTCTTCATTTAATTTTTTCGCTCCTAGTTTAGTGGGTATAGTCAGGGCGGGGAAAAAAATAGAAGAGGCCTAATCTGAGAGAGGCCTGCGTCCAGCGGTGTTGTTTGGCCCAATCTGGATGCAGATTGCTTCCTGCCCACAGATTACGCAACTTAATCTCTGTTCCCTCTCCCAGCTGTCAATCAACTGTGTGTATTATTAGAACCCTTTTTGGACAATCCTGCGAGTAATGAAAGTGTAGTCAAATGTTCTCTAGTCGAAACACGCACAGAAATGTAACACATTGCCAACTACACTGCCTCGTGCTAAAAAAGTCCGAACAACAAGTGATTGCGTTCCTCCAGACTTTCTAGATGGTTGCTTGTTAGGTAAATGTAAATATCGTTTTCGTTCAGACGCTTTGGATCGGTGCGTGAGATGAGATCCTCAGCCTGAATGGAATGGTTACGCGAGTGCTCTTCTATGCTCTGTCAGCATGCCGTAGGCTGTGATTCGACATGCAAGCTAGATGAGCGTTACTCTTTTTGTCTTTATTGTAAAGTGTGCCTGACCACTTTACCACTCTACATCAAAAACATTCACATGTTTAACAGAATCACAGACACTCCTATCTCTTCTTCAAGAAGCATACATTTGTGTCATATCATTTGAAGATGGTTATTTCT
Source organism: Galaxias olidus (assembly GCA_026901105.3). Taxonomy (NCBI): domain Eukaryota; kingdom Metazoa; phylum Chordata; class Actinopteri; order Galaxiiformes; family Galaxiidae; genus Galaxias; species Galaxias olidus. The sequence goes on along the minus strand of JAPMUY010008497.1, from coordinate 29,085 downwards.
CATATCATATGCAAATGTGTGTTTTCTTTTTGATTCCCCTTAACCTACAGTACCAATCAAAAGTTTGGACAGACTTTCCCATTGAAGCGAATTTATTCAACCTTTGACTGGTACTGTAGTTTCAAAGCTTTGCATAAAAGGTTGATGTTCTGGGGGATTTGTCACACGTACTATTTTAATGACACACGTTTCCTCTCCTTTCCTCCTCCATGTTATCGACTGCGAGTGTTACCGGGTCACCTCATAGGTCACAGTGAGGTCTACTGTTGGGCGATGGCTGTCAATGAGGCCGCCTGTCCACCAGATGAATAATGTAATGAAATGGTAATTGCAGTGCCCCTCTCTTTTGGTCTCGGTTAAATCCCTCTCCTGCTCGCGGTTGGAGCAAAAAGGAGGATTACGGCCATCCATCCAGAGGAGGTGGAGTTGAGAAGACACACTCTGCTGAGCAACCGTTCACGATTTACGGGCTAATTATGAGCTTTGAAGACTGACCGTGAACGTGTCAACTCTTTCAGGACGATTGTCTTCTATGGCTTGTAACGTCTCACTCTCTCTTGCTTCCAGGGGGGGTGGGCCATGTACATTACAATCTGGTTTGGCACAACGGTTTGGTGTTTACGAATCCAGCTTATAAAAGACATCTGGATGGAGATGCTTTCTGTGTGGGAAGCCTTCCCATCTGCTAACAACACATTGGGTTTGCTTTGCTTAAAAGTTAAGTCAACAGATACCAAACTGTTGCAGTGTCCTCGGGCCGATTGTGCAGAAAATAACAGCTCAAGGAAAACACGTCAGATCCTGAAGATACCCAGGATGCACGTTAACCCAGTTTGCCACTTCCAACCCCACTGTAATTTAGGCATTGGTTTCTACCACAGTTCACCACAGTCTAACCCTCAGTGTACACCACAAGCTGCACCTCGCCAAGTCGGATTGAAGCGCAGCTAGCCTGTGACAGGAAGCAGGGAAGAAAACTCTTTGTCTATGGTTAGCACATGCAGACGCTGTCTCACAGCGCATATTCTGTTGGAATATACGACAAATTTAGTCGGTGGAAATATGACACCACAGCTGGCGACTGGTAATTGAATTACAGTGGTTCAGTTCGGTAAATACGTGGGTAATTGAGTTAGTCCGTAAAGAGAAGGAGGAAGATTGTATACCAAAAAAAATGTGTTTTAGGAAAGAGGGACTCTTGAGTCTGCAATAACAATTGGACCTGGGGCTGTGGACAGGGAGTGGTGTTGTTTTGCATGTTGTAATGCATGTGGCTCGTTTTTAAATGCTGCAATACAGAACTATTGGAAACCAATGTTGTTGTTTTAAATTACTATTTGAAAGCATTTGTTTTCAGGTAATGTCATCATGCTTTGGTAGTATTATGGACTTCGAAGTAGCCCTTAACTGAATGCTTTGTTCAGCACCTTTCTGTTGACATAATCTGTTGGCACTACCATAGAACGAAAGTGTCACAGTGTAACCTTTTCCCCAGCAGGTGGCAGTGTGTTTCTCACCTATTGTCTTTTGGCGTGACAATACACAGGTCAGTCCAGGAAACGTCTGGAAGAGTACTTGTGGAATCTTATTCGCTTCATTAGCAACCATGGCAACAGAGTCCTATCTTTCCACTGGAAAATCGAAGTTTCACTTAGTAGACTAAGAGGATAGGATAACTAGTTTAGATGACTAATGACTGTGAGCTTGTGGTTAAAAAGTAAGTTGTACAGTGATTTTGGATGCAATTATGCATTTAAATGTTAGCTTGGAAATTCCCTCAAACTTCCTCCATGAAGGCCCTGGTAATGATGACTCAGTTTTTCCTGCCTCTTGAAGGTACAATAAACACAATTGTAGCACTTCAGATTTTCCAGCTTTGCATAGCAGTTTCCCACTATAATCCGAGCTATGATAACATGGGTCAATCTGGTATTTTCCACAGACCAGGGGATGTGAGAGGAGAGACCCTGCTGTGGATATGAGTTATTGGGATGCCCACCCGAACCGTTCCCCCTGCTTCTCTCAGGCCTCCGGACGCTAACGACAAGTAGCCAGTAAGAGGTAAGACTTGGCTGAGGGACCAAATGTGGTTCTCATCAGAGCACATCGCACATCGCCAACTAACTGAATGCCTCTCAACAGCTCTGTAATATTGAACCATTCCTTTCCGACACAACCTCACCATCTTTCTTCTCAACCTTGAAGTTGAATTCCCTGGAAACATTCTCAAACGACTGCATCAATCCCGATTTACGAACTTAACATGGAGTCTCACAGTTGCTTTGAATTGTGCCTTATTCTATGATAACTGAAACCGGGCACTTTTGAAAGGAGGCTCTACCCTTAAAAATAAGACTTTGTTGCGCTCAGATACTGCGCCAGTGTGTATACTATAATCAGTACCTTCTCTCGAGTGAGTATATGTTGGCTCCATCCTGCTGTGTGTGTTAAGTGTTGAGGGAGTTCGCCTCAGATCTTAATCATGTCGGGGGCTGTGCTGTGAGGCTAAGGCAAAGGGGCGTAACCCTAATCTTTTTGACACATTATAGGAGCACTTTAATTCGCAGTGTGTGTGTGGCTAAAGTAAAGCCCCCTTCCAAGTCAATACGTCACGTGGCTGTGTGGATTTATTGTCCTATTTACTTAAAGCGATTGTTCACCCATTTTTTACCTTTTGATATGTTTTTCATCGGATACCAATGTTGTGTTTTTAACATTGTATTGTCATTTAGCATTTTGCAATCAAACAGCTGAACAGAATGTCAAACGAATAGAGAAAATTACTCTCTATTACATCATCGGGGGTCCTTCCTGAGTTTTTTTAAAACTACCACCGTTTTTAGCCAAGGGGAGAGCATTTGCTGGATCTAAGTTTAATTTGCGCAATAATCTATGGGCATTGTGGTGTACAATGAATTAACCATTTAAATGCAGGTGGTCATAAAAATACGTGAATTTCACTTACATTGATCCTATGACCCAAACTTGTTCAATATACGTACTTAATTTAGCCTAAACAACAACATATATTGTTTTAGAAAATCGGTGAAATTTCCCTTTAAGACTGATGGTTTTCATTCAGAAAAGCTTTGCTTTATTTCAATTTCCCTTTTCAGTTAAGACACTGTAATGGACAGTGGCAGGTGTCCTCAGAATCTGTGCCGGGTTTAATTTGGCTGGTGTGTCGAGACCCATCGGTCCATCGGTGCCTCTGTGTCTTATTCAGGGAAAGAGTGGAAGAGAACTGCGGCCGGTTTTAGCTGCAGCGACTGCTTCCCTGATGGGAGGCATGTCCCTGTGCAGAGGCAAGCTAGACGCTGATGGATGGCCTAGCTTTTCTCTTGGCTGGCCACAGACGTGAGCCTCCTTGTTATGAAAATATAAAAGGAGAAACGGCCTAACGGACCCGACGGAGACGGCAGTTATCTCAATGACGACTGACAGCCCCGCATGACATCCAGTCAGAGAAATAGACCGACTGGATTTGTAGTGTATAAAGGGCCGCAGGGTTCGGTTAAGATCATAGAGCGGACTAAACCGCCTTGTCAACAGAGAGCTCCATTGAGGGCAGGCAGGACTCTGCACAATGTTTTGGGTTCACCTCAGCCAGGGCCGTGGCTAACGTGCGCATGGACTACATAACAATACAACCGTGACGCCTGCATCGCCGTCTGGGGAGGGAGACGTCACGCTGAGGTGACTGGTTTGACCAACATTTTCTTTTTGAGTTTGCCTCACATGCTATTCCCTTTGCTGCCGCGGAGGGAGGCATGGTGAGGGCGGTAACCCAGTTGTTCTATTACTCTGCTGCCTAGTAAATCAACTGGGATTGTTTTTTTGTTTTTTGTTTTTTTAAAGCGGGGCTGAGTCATGTTAGGCTCCCCCACAGGGCCGTAAAGAGGCGTTGTTAATGGCGACAGGCGCGGGGTGATTTGTTGCGCGATGCTCCGGCGGTGGCCTTGGGTTGAGGTGATTGATGGCGTTTTGTTGTCCAGTCGGAGGGAAGCTTTCCCTTTCGCTGGGCGGGAGGTTTCTTCGTCGACGCCTGCGGATATTTAGCCCGCGGACTCGCATCTCCAGTTCTCCTTCGCCTAGTGCTTTAGAACCGGTCCCAGGAGCGACCTTGAACCCTGAGCAACACCCATTCCATCAGCTCCCCCCCCCCCTCCTCCTCCTCTTCCTCATTCGCAGTACCTTTCCTACACCTCTCTGCTGGAATAACAAGCTAAAAACTGGCCAGTATGACCCAATTGTAGGAAAAGAGAGAAAAAAGTTGAAAGAGTTGATGTGTGTGTGTGTGTGTGTGTGTGTGTGTGTGTGTGAGCAAGAGAGTAAGATTGGTAAAAAGAGAGAGAGTGAGTGAGTGAGAAAGAGGAGTGAGCTGTAGCCTACTTCCCTTACCCTACTTTACCCCTGTCCATCACACAGCTGCCTAGCCAGTGATTGAAACTATCTTTTTTTTGTATTTGTTGTGGCCAGATGGTGGATTACAGGTCATAGCTGGGATAGCTGGATGCCACCACTGTCACTATAGGATGGTCTAACAGCTATGCAACAGGGACTACCACGTGCTACCAGGAAGTGGTTGACATGGGGTGGGCTGATTCTCCACGTTCTGATTGGACGATCCAGAATCCAGGATGTTGTTGTTGCTGCCTGCTGGTACTTAATCAAAGTAACCAGAGAACTCACATATGCTGAATTAAGTGAGTCACATCTCACTAACTAAAGTCCCCCCAACTAAATGAAATAGGTTTTTTTTTATAACTCAAGCCACATTTGTCAGACATTGACATACCTCATTGTCTTTGGCCAAAGAGGCGGTCTATCTTAATGCAAGTCCAGTTGTAGTCATTTCCATTCCTTCCAATGTGCAGACTGAAAGAAGGCAGGATGGTATTTCGCTGATGACTAGCTTCCCTGCTTCTTTTCTTCTTCTTTCCCTCTTTTTTTTTTTCACCGCTTGACAAAGACATGAAACACCCAATGCGGTGTGTAGTCTCTTTGGCCAAAGGAAACCACAGAGGAGAAGAGCGAGACTGGGAGCAGAGAAAGGAAAGTGGAGTAGGGGAGGTGTGTGTGTGTGTGTGTGTGTGTGTGTGTGTGTGTGTGTGTGTGTGTGTGTGTGTGTGTGTGTGTGTGAAAGAGGGAGGGCTGTAAAGATTGTGGCTGTGAAGGGGGGAGGTGGAGAAGGGATGAAGGGGAGGGACTGGGCACTCGTTCACGTTGGCGGCATTTGGCTGGAGAATGAGCTGCGTTTGGAGAGAACTTTCCCTGTGGAGAGGTAGGCTAGAGTGAGTGCAAGGCATGCGGGACAACTGAAAACCGTAGATATTATTTCCGTGACTGAACTGAAGCCCGGAGGACTTTCAACTGGAGAGGAAGAAGTGATCGTAGCAGACGCAGCAATGCAGGGGTCACCCAGGGGTACGTGAGTAGGGGCAGATGAACGGGTTTTTCACATTTTGAGTTGTACAGCTGGTAGGCCTAATCAACATCAAGAAAATGTCTGGGCCTGTCTTAATGTGCGTTCAACATTTCAGCTCTGCGGCTGAAACTTGGAGTGAACTTTAAAAGTGTTTATTAGACAATCACAGGTGTAATGTAGAGATTAAAATGCGATGCGAAACTTAGACCAGAAATCAATGACAACTGGTTTTATAGAAACGTTTTAACTTCAAAAGGGTGGGCGTCTCTTTGCCACATGAATCCACCTGCGTTTGTTTCTAAAAGCTTGTTAGCAAGTGCAACCAGCCAGCAGACACCAATGCAATTAAGGTTTACACTCCAATGTCTTTCAACAGAAAGTGAATAGGTCAAGCATGTGAAAAGGAAACAACTCTTTCCTATAGATCAGTGTAGCGTGGGAGAGCTCTCGCGCTGCTTACTGAAACAAAAACATAGACAGTGACAGGCAGAGGAAAGTTCTCCTGGAATGTGTGTGTGTGCGTGCGTGCGTGCGTGCGTGCGTGCGTGCGTGCGTGTGTGTGTGAGAGACGCATAGGGGGAGGGGGGAGTGAGAATTAGACAGAAATAGCGGAGGCCTCTCTGTTTAACTTGAGTTGTTATTGTCTGTGCTGCTTTGAATGCGCCTTTTGATACAAGTACAGTTTGATAGACGGGGGGTAATAAAATAAATTAGCTTTCGAATTAATCAGGAGTGCCATTCACATTAAGGGCCAAAGCTAAAAGCACGACCAGTGCCTGTATATAAATCTGAATCAAAGTGAAGTGTGCAGATGTGCCAGTGCTATTGAGAACAACAGGTCCGCTCATGGAAAGGTAGGTTGTCTGTGGAACCAAAATAGCTCTGCCACACTTTTTCTTCTCTGCTCCACTTTCAGGAACGGACACCCGAAAAGGGAGGGAGAAAGAGAATTAGGTGGAGAAAGGAGGAGGAGACGGGAGGGAGTTGGATTTAGAAAGAAAGGAAAAAGGGAGAGAGGGGGTGAGGGGTTGGAGGAGGGGATTTCCAGACTGTTGTTTGTTCCCAGTTGGTCATGCACACACACACTCCCTCTGCTTTTTCTTCTTTTTTTTTCTCCTCGTCTCACATTTTCTCCATCCATCTTCTTTGTCTGACCTCTCTCTCTCTCTCTCCCTCTCGCTCTCTCTTTCTCTCTCTCTCTCTTTCTCTCTCCATATTTTTTGGTCCTCTTTCTTCCCTCCCGTCTCCGGTCCAGTCCTGAGTCAGAGGTCGTAAAGCTCCCGGCGACCCGGGCGCAAACGTGTGCCAGTTTTTAACAGTGCGCTCCTTTTCACTGGTCGTGACACATTCCCTCGCGTGAGCTGTATTTTTAGACCCCCCCCCCCCAACCCCCAACCCCCGTGGCTGTGTGCACGGCTCGCAAAACTCACAAAGAGGGATTTAGAGCAACCTCTTGGCTCCTCTCAAAGCACGTTCTTGTGACGTCGCGTTCTTTTTGGCCCCCGGGTCAACAGCAACGCACACACACACACACACACACACACACACACACACACACTGTGTTTTCTGTATGTGTTTTGTGTGTGAATGAGAGAGCAATAACATCCATAAATGAGCGTCTTTCATGCTGTGTGCTGTACTGATGCTCCCGGAGCGTGTTTGTGCACTCAGATGTAATGTGACCGTGTTAGCGTAGTTCACGGCCGACTGGCCGTTCTGACTCAAGGGTTACACAACGGCCCAGCCATGTCGATGACTTTCTGCTGCTGTGAGATCTGTTTGTCGGTTCATGGTTCCATTTTGATGTTGTTAACCCCCCCCCCCCCCCCTACCTTATTCATTTTTGTATCAGTAGCCAAAACTGTCATTGACACTTTCAACCAAGCCCTGTGCACACCTTATAGTTGTGCTCTAGCCGGTTGGGACAATGGTACAGCACAGAAGTCACACTGCAAAAATTACTTCAAAAGAAAGAAAAAATAGCACTGTTTGCTCTGGCATAATTGACCTGGCAATCCAAGATTTCAGATTGTCCATATGTAGCCTTTTAGAGTAGGATTGCTACTGGATATGGTCTGATCTATCAAACATACCAGCACTGCTTTACTGCCACTTCTCACCCACCAAGGCCCTCACAGACAGTGTCATATGAGGGCTGAAACATGAGGCGAAGCAGTGGTTAAAGTACGGTAGATTGGAATCAGTCCACCAAGGCCTTCAGTGTGACCGAGTTGAACCAACAGACCACCATCCATCCCTCCGCCAGCTCTTCTGCAGCCCACCAAGCAATCATAATGGTTCAGGGCTTCACATTCCTCTGGCCGGGGGAGTGACTGTCTGTCTGCACCGCACGAAGGACCTATAATACCTTCAAGGACTTTCCCAGACAAAAAGCAATCTGCTGAAGAATTCCTTTATAGTCACCGCAGTCAGCTGGATGGAGAAATGGGCTCTTTGCTTTTTGTATCTGTAGCGTTTGCTTCTTCACTGCCTTTTTTATTTGGTCAAAAACTAACAGGAGGACTGTTTATGTGAATTGTATTGCAAAATTAAAGTTTTGCAAATAGTTTTAAGCACATGTTCTGATCATTAATTACGCGGTCTAGCAGCCAGGCTATGTTGGTGAACCTTTTCATTGAATATATTTTAGACGTGACTAAAAGCACGTGTTTTTGTAAGATTTCCAGTCGAGTGCTCCTGTTTTTCTTGGGGGAGGGAGGGGGGGGGGGGTCCAGAGGTCCTGGCCTGTCTGTCAGCCCCATGACCAACACTCTGACCTCCCCCCCCCCTCCCCCAACCCTCTAACCCCACTGCCCCTCCCCACCCACCCTCCCCCAACCCTCTCAGACTATAGCACAACCTAGTCATGCCCCTGTCTCCGTGGCAACCGAGGAAAACAGGAACGGGTTGATGGGACCCATTAAAGCTGTTTTGGAGACATGCAGCTCGGGTCTCACTTGTTCAGTCTGCAGAGTCTCGGGCTATCTACACGCCACACAGGATTAAAGCTTATACCCTTATCAGTGGGAGGCAGAAAGTAAGCTGCTGACTGGTAACAGTGACCCGAGGAATGCACAGAAGAATAAAATGCAATGCTCTCAAAACCATAAAAGGGTTTAAATAAGCATAGACTACTGCCCAATGAGAAAGGACCTTGAAAGGATTTTAATTTTAGGAAACTAAAACAATTTGTATTATTTTAAACTTAAAACACTTTTTCTTTTCTTTTTCTTTTTTGGTGTTTTTCATGGTTCAGGTCTGGGGCAGCAGGCCTTGTCAACCGTAATACAAGATGTATAGAAATGCTTAATCAGATTCAACATGGTGATGCATTAATTGCCCTTTCTCTGCATGGAGAATAACTTCAGCATTGTCCCCTTGGGCCTAGTTCAACAGGGCCGTGGGTAATTCTGACTCCAAACCGTCTTCGTTTGTACTATAGCTTATTTTTCAGTCGTTCTTTTTATTGTGGTCAAATAACAAAGTGCTGTTGTTGAGACTGCAGAATATATAAATTTAAGGCTACAGGAAATGGTTTCTTATCGCTTCAAAAATAAGTTGTCTGTCTTCGTTACTAAGTCTACTGCTTGGTCCGTGCTTTTTTATTTTATTTATTTGTTTTTTTTAATAATATATTCCTTATGAAGCCATAAGGAAGGATCATAGTGATTGTGATGTGCTAATTAAAGTCTCATTATCACAGTTAAACCTTAGCGTTGTGTGCTGCTGCTCTTGGCAGGCCGCTCGGCTAGCTCAGTGCTTTGGACAGAGCTTTGTGTTCATGCTGCTGCCAGGTCTGCCGGCTGGCTGCTGGCAATGGCTGGAAGCTGGCTCACACACACACACACACACACACACACACACACACACACACACACACCATTAAACTAGTATTTATCGGCATGGATACAACACACTGCATATTTACCTGTGTGTCGCTTTGTGTTTACGTGAGCGTTAATGTGTGAAGGATGGTGAACCTATTTGCCGACTTGTAGGCCTTTTAGATGATTTGAGTTACTGTTGTGTCTGTACAAGCGTCAAATGAACTCAGTTTCTTGGTTGGTTTCCTTCATGGTTTTCCAATGGCTAGAAACACGAGATTCTAAACTCTTGGGAGTACAAAATATTTACCTCTACACACGGAAAGATGAAACTTTCGCGTTTGAGAGAAAGCTTTGATACTTTCTCCTACAGAAACTGTCGGAAAAAGGAAGCACCTGTCACTTCCTCATCCTCGCCGAGTGACTCACGATTTTAATGGCGATGATGTATTTAGCACACGCAGCTGGGTCCTAGAGGAATCTCCTGCCAGGAAAAACAAACCGTGACCTCATCAACAGGCATCCTCTCCTCCATTGTTCCCCCAGTCAGCACCTGATGGTGGGGCCATGGGACTCATTCATGATGTCACAGTCAGTCTGTGGCCGTCAATAGGGTTTGTCTGTGTTGGATTAGATCACTGCTGTTGTGGACTTGGTTAGCATGGTTCTATGTGGAATTTATTTAAAGTTTTGCTGTCTTAACGTTCTTTGTTATATGCAGAAATAGCCAGCGCCCTTTCTATCAATTTGGGACATTTAAAACTTGGGTCCTGGTGTGTGTGCTTTTGTTTAGAACTATATTTGTGAACGTGATAGTTCGCACCGAGGTTGATGAGATTTGAGGAGACGCTGGCCTTTGTTGCTGTCAGGAGCCATTTTACATTTTCCAGTTGAACTGAGACGCTGTGTCTCTGTTGTCTCATGCATCACAGGTACGAAGCCCCGGGTGCACTTTGAACTGTGTTCAAACTCCATGGGTTCTGTAAAATGGCCTGGTCCAGGCTTTCTGTGTGTCGGCTGCGATGGATCCTGTAGGATATCTGTATGGTCCAATTTATCTTCTGTCGGGCTACGACCCTGACTGTGTTGTCTTGGGAAGATTACGTTTTCATAAAACGCTGGGTTGGATGTTTGTCAAAAGCCTCATGAGTCATTTGTATTGGCAATAATTGATTTATCTTCAAAATAGATTAGTTATCCATTATCAAAACAACATTTGAATTGTCAGATTGTTTAAGTTGACTGTTAAACCACAACCAAATTAAGTGGAATTAGAGAAACCACTTTGTTACCTCTTATGTTTTTTACCACATGCCAGTAAATCCTTCCACACTTCTTGACCATTAAACCCCCCTCTTCCTCTTCCTCTTCCTCCAGAGCGTGTGGGCCCACTCAGCAGCCGCCATGGCCCTGGTGCAGGCCCTGCTCATCCCCGCTGAGCCCCACCCGCCTGGCCTCAGCAGCGGAGCCCGCGGCCGCCGCCCCTCCGCCCCCAGCTCTCCTCCTCCTCCACCTCCTCCTCCTCCCACCGGTGCCCTCACCTCCTCCTCCCTGGACGGCATGGGCTCCGTCAGCAGTCTCATAGCCACCCGTTCCCCTTACCAGGAGCGGCAGTGTCGAGCGGGCGCCGAGCTGGGCGCCAGGCTCCGGCGGCCCCCGCCGGGCACCGCTTGCCTCGGCGCCAGCGGCTCGCAGGAGAGTCTGGTTCGCAACCTCACGCCACCCACGAAGAGGCAGACCTCCACCGCCGCCAGCGGCAAGGCCCTGGACAGGGAGAGAGGTGGGAATGGGAATTACACCTACTTGAATGAGGACTACGTAGGCGACTGGAACGACAACCATGTGACCCCCGTCAGTCCAGGAAGTGACTGTGAGGAGGTTAAGGGTCAGGGGCTCGGTGGGAGCAACATGGGGGGGCCTCCTCCCAGACTAGTCCCTGTTTCAGGAAAACTGGAGCGGGTGAGTGACTTTCCAACATTGGGTATTCTTTATTTCAGCATCGGGGTGCAATTAGTGGCCAATATATTCTCTGTATTATGTTCTGCATGAAAAATAAATAATTATTTGACACTTGATTAATTATCTGTCACATTCATTCATTGAAAGAACATAAATCAAAGTTTGAGTCAAACCCACTTGCTGAATGTACATTCTCATAGCCTCTATTGCAAAACAATCTCCTTGTTAAAACGAGGCACTGACACGTTTATTTCTCTCTCTCTCTCTCTCTCCTCAGAACATGGAGAAAACCGTGCTACGGCCCACCGCCTTCAAACCGGTCATTCCCAAGAGCCGCAACTCCATGCAGTACCTGTCCCCGCGCCACGGCGCCGGCCTGTCGGACAGCCAGAGCAACCTGAACCTCCTGAGCCCGGGTCAGAGAGAGGCGTCTCCGTCCTGCTCCGACAAGCGCGACTCCTACAGCGGCGGACGCCACCACGGCGCCAGCAGTCAGTCCTGCTCTCTGTCGGACTCGGGGCGGAACTCCATGTCCAGCCTGCCCCCGTACGGCAACCCCGGCTACGGCCTGGCCTCGGGGGAGCCCCCCGGTGGACACCAGGAGCCGACGAAAGCTGCCCCCGTAAACGGTCACCACGGTCACCACGGTCACCACGGTCACCACGGTCACCACGGACACTCCAACTCGGACAGCGGCCGCTCGTCCTCCAGCAAGAGCACGGGGTCGCTGAGCGGGCGCGGGCAGCCGCTGTCGGACAGCGGGTCCAGCGGGCGCTCCCCCGGGCCGGTGGACGGCTACGAAGGCGTGGTGAGGGACCTGGAGGACAAGCTGAAGGAGAGGGAGCTGGAGCTCCAGCAGCTCCGGGAGAACCTGGACGAGAACGAGGCTGCCATCTGCCAGGTTAGCGAGTCGCGACAGACCCTGCATAGTAAACGATGATTGTCGCACACGTGCACTTGGCAATTGTCCCACCCATCCCAAACACAGCCCTGTTGATGCTGACACAAACTGCAGCTATTAATAGCGAGCTTTAGTTGTTCGCACTCTAAGCCATTAAGCTGTTGCCACCACCCACTCATTTCTGTCTCGTTTTGAATGCCGTCCCCTGCGCTCCCCCGGCACGCCCCTCAGGTCTACGAGGAGAAGCAGAAGCGCTGCGAGCTGGAGATGGAGGAGCTGCGGCAGGGTTGCGCCACCAGGATGCAGACGGCGTCCCAGAAGGCCCAGCGGGCCCAGCAGGTGCTGCAGCTGCAGGTGTTCCAGCTGCAGCAGGAGAAGAAGAAGCTGCAGGAGGACTTTGCACAGCTTTTGAAGGAGAGGGAGCAGCTGGAGGAGCGGTGTGCCTCCTACGAGCACGAGAAGATTCAGCTGGGACCGCGACTGGAAGAGACCAAGTGGGAGGTGATTGTCCTCGAACTGTTTCAATGATTCTCGGGGTGCATTTAAGCATGCCGGGACTTGGTTTCGCTCTTTTTTTTAAGGCCTCCGTATACAATTAAGACAAAAAGATACAGTAAGCCTCAATCCTTGGCGTAGCAACTATATTTTTTACCTGAACCTTTCAGATGTGAGCAAAGTGAAACGAGGCAGATTTACGGTAGAGTTTTACACGAAAGCACGGGGAGTTTTGCTCGTGAAGTGTAGTCCCAGTCACTTCCTGACAGGCTGTTAAAGAGCTGTTTGTTTGTGCATCTGGCAGAGATGACAGGGAAAGTCAGGCAAACCACTTTGGGGTACGAGGCTGCTCCTGCCGTACTGGCAAGCCTCTGTTACAAGCTGGCGCTGTCATCAATCACACAGGACAATAAAAGAAGCTGGCTGCCAACCTCATTCGCTTTGTGAGGTCCGGACGGCAGTCAATAACGAAACGTGTCTTCCTCACTTCTCACTTCAGATTTCATTTTGCCCAGTGTATTTAAAAGTAATTTCATACATTTGTGGGGTTGTACCTTTTCTGCCTTGTCAAAGATGAAAAAAAAAATACCCCCAAATCTTCGTAAGAGGACAAGATATCGGGAAATAAATATATATATATATATATTATATAAATAAATATATTTGTATTCTGTCCTTTTCCAGGTGTGTCAGAAGTCAGGGGAGATTTCCCTTCTCAAGCAGCAGCTGAAGGAGGTCCAGGGGGAGCTGTCCCAGCGCGTGGGCGAGATCGTGTCCCTACGCGGCCAGATGCGGGAGCTGCGCGGCGAGCTGACCAACACTCAGGCCCTCATGCAGGAAGCCGCCGGCGCCAGCCGCACGCGCACCCTGGAGCTGGAGGTGTGCGAGAACGAGCTGCAGCGCCGCAAGAGCGAGGCCGAGCTCCTCCGCGAGAAGGTGGGCCGCCTGGAGGAGGAGTCCGCCCGCTTACGAGACGCCATGGCTAACCTGGGCCCTGGCCCCGCCCACGGCGGCAACAGGAAGTGCCAGGTTTTCCCGGAAGGCGAGGAGCAGCTGTTGGTCTACGAGAGCGACGAGGCCAAGGCGCAGTGGCAGGGCGACGTGGAGGCCCTGCAGGGCGTGAGGCAGCAGATGGACAGGATGAGGGCCGAGCTGGCCTTCGAGAGGCAGCGGGCCGAGGAGCAGGCGGGGAGCTTCGAGGAGGAGCGCAGGGTTTGGCAGGAGGAGAAGGACAAGGTGATCCAGTACCAGAAGCAGCTACAGCAGAACTACGTCCAGATGTACCGCAGGAACAGGGAGCTGGAGCGCGTTCTCAGGGAGATGAGCCTGGAGCTGGAGCACCGGGAGGAGCTCGACGAGCAGGACGAGGGCAGCGGCAACGAGATCAACTTCGACGAGATCGCCGCCACCGAGATCTAGTCCAACGCCTCTCCCATTTCACTCTGTGGGCCACGTGGGTTCAATTCCCCCGGTATCCCTACCAGGAGGCCCTCTATAAGTAGTTAGTAGGTCACCTCAGGACCTCCCAAGCAGCGTGTCTATGAAGCCTGTGTGTTTTTCCACAGCCAATTTCCTTCGTCCTCTCTAAGTTTCTGCACTACTCTTTCTCTCTCTTTATCTCTCTCTCCCTCTCTCTCTATTTGTCTCTCTCTCTCTCTCTATATATATATATACACATGAATATATATATACATATATATATACCTCTATCTCTCTGTCCCTCTAGTCACATCTATCTCTCTATCTCTATATAATCTCGCATGCAGCACTACTCCAGTGAACTCATTACTTGACCCACCCTATGAGTGAACGGGGTGCAGTGACAGTAATGGCGCCTACAGCAGATGGTAAACACATGGCCAGCAGGGTGACGTTTGTTTCATTTGAATTACTTATCGAACCACATGCAAACAAAAGGTGGGTCCTCTATTGCCTGGGAGCTACTGTGCTTCCTCATTCGTAGTGTGTGGTCAGCTAGTCCACACAGGGATATAGGGGTTGGGCATGTCATTCCTGTATCAGGTCCGTTGGCAAATAAGGGAGTAACTAAAACTAAATGTATCATAGGATTATGACACTATGCATAGGATTCTAGGAAACTTTACAAGCTTTACAAAGATTTTAAATAAATAACTGTACACATAAGTACAAACAAGTACAAATATTCTCATCAGTACATACTATTATGTCAACACAAAGTGTATATCTACGAGAAGAAGGACATGTTCAAGTGAATAAGAAGAATGCACATTGATTATGATGTGGCAAGGCTGAGATTTACTAAGTAGCATATATCAATTTTTGTCCTAAGGATCTTCTTTTTTGACTGAGGATCATATTCTAGGATGGTCATGCAAATAATGAAGGGTTTTAGCTTGACCTGTTGACGTGACTTATTTCTGCTAACTCCGGTATTATTTGTTGCACACCTATAAAAAAAAAAAAGGAAGATTCTCTAAGTTGCTGTTAGGTAACCCTTCCATGTATATATCTCAATCTAAAAGTTATACAGTACACGGACCGTTAAATATGATAGATTATATTTCTGTAAGAAATCTATTTCAAGAAAACATAGTCACTGTGAATAGACCAAAGCAATGTTCCACGTTTATTTCGCTCCGACAGTAAAATGCCTGCATATTGGTGTTTAAGTGTTAATGGTATTCATGGTTCTATAATATAATTTTGTAATCCACAGTATTTGTATGAAGACATTAAATGTATATTTTCATTCTGTAAATTTCTTGTACCAACCAACTATGTTTTTAATAAAAAGAATGACAATATATTTAGTGTGAACTATCAATTTGTAACTGATTTTGGAACACAACACAAAATCTTGTAGGCCTTGCCTAAGTGTAGCATTCACAACTGGTCCAAAAAACGTTTTATTCTACAGTTTGTTTTATAATTGAATCTACAGACCATTGTTTGGGTTTAATTCGTCATGGAACATCAAGCTATCTATGAATGAAAAAAAATCAGGTGCACGTTATGGAAGTTTGCATCCACACTTGGGGCACAACATGATGTCACTCTTTTGCCATGGCAACTACAAAAACATTGGAGGCAGTATACGTTCTCCTTTTAACTATTATTCTTTTCCTGTTCTAGGGTGAGAAATTGAATTAACATGGAAGTACAACATTTAAAGAAGGTACAAAAAAATTATAGCACAAGCAAATAATCATAATAATCTTTGCAATAATCAATAAATATTTGCCATAAATAGACAATGTTTTGAAAGAGTAATTTTTAAAGAGTTCCTGTCGTTCATGTTTGATGGGTTGGAAGCAAAGACGGCCAGTTTACACTGAACACGCCATTATTACAACTCGTCTATCGAGCAATATGTCATACAAGTCTGCCACCTTCTGGACAAAATCTTGTTTTCAATGAAAGTTTTCTGCATGGCGTCAGGTTCTGTCTTAAAAACCTGTCCAATCCGTTCAAAGTACTCTTCTGACCGTCTGCATTTATTATCATGCACCTTCAAACTACAATAAAATATATTTGTCTTGCACTATTGTTCTGAGTACGCTTTAATTTAGTTTTTCAGGATAATGTCATCAGCAAAAGGTGATCTGTTGTATGAAGCCGATCCCCATTGAGTGGACAAGCGTTGGCTCTGGTCAGAGATTCCCCGAAACAACACACGCTAACGCTGGTTTCCGGAGCAGTTTTCAGCACAGTGCAGTGTGGGTGGCACATCCCCTGTCTTTATTGGCCCAATTCCTCTTAGCGTCCAAAGGCAGCCAATCAACAACATCCACCCAACACCCTCTCAGTACTATGTCGCTTGTTTTTTTTTTGCTCATGCAGTCAGTCTCCTCGGGAGCTTTTGGGGACCTTCACGATGAACACCATGGGGTCTTTGGCCTTGTTACTGAAGGCCCTGCGGATGATGTCCACGGCATGAGGGTGTGTGACACCCTGTAGGGACACACCATCCACGGACACCAGCTCAAATCCGGCCTGGGGATGCAGAGGGAGAAAGACGGAGGTTCAGTCATTGATATTTTTCTTTTTTACAGATCAACCAACAGTCAGATTACCAAGCAGGGTTCCCGCTCTTGGCATAACTTGAACCTTTACAATGTAATATCTGTGTGGAATTAGACAGCATACATACCGAACGTAATGGGGCAAGGCTATATATCTGTTCCACATATTGTTGTGAACATTAAACAAACTATTGTGAAGGGTGGGAGGTTAGTGATGTTGTGATTTGATCTTGCACTGGAGATGATTGTGATCTCATACCTTGAGAACTTCCGAGGTGGATGCAGCTCCTCCAGGGAAAATCTTCTCTATCTTCACCGCTGGCTGCACTTTGGACTCCATTCCACCAGAGATACTGATGCCTAGACGCAGTAAAAACAAAAACAACAAGTTGCAGCTTGGCTTTCACATATTACTTAAACATAACAAATACACTTAAAGGCAAAGGCTGTGTTTTCCCTTGGCCTAGTAATATGGGGTTCATACTTAATAATTCAATTCCCGTTACAGGCTGCTTACAATATAAATGTTTATCAAAAAATAAGCTCACCCAATGACTGCTTGGTCTTTGAGATGCTGACAGTTTTCAGCTCGTATTCCTGGAGGGTGTCAGAGCCATTAAGTCCATTCTGAATGGAGGCCCGGTGGCCGTTCACCTGTGCCCTTCCTACCTCTGTGTCAGAGTCCAGACCAGAGCCAAAGACCTCAGACAACTGAGGTCGACTCCTGCGAGACGCGCTGGACAAGGTGAATACGGTGTCTTTACTCCTCTCGCCCTGCTCCTTTTTGCTCTTCGATTTTCCGTTCCTGAACGGAGACCTGCCCCGCTCCGAGACGGTGTCCCCCCCGCGGTCCGAAGAGGAGTGCATCGAAACCTCATCAAAGTGGACGGAACGGATCGTACCAATGTCCCCCCTCGGAGGGGTGCGCGGGTCGGCGTGGTGGTGAGCGAGCAACCAGTTGGGGACCATGGGGTTGGCAGAGCGGGGGCGGGCGGGCTCCATGCCGTATCCATCCACAGGGACGTCCAGCAGCGCGTTGAAGCCTCTGGGGGGGTGGGGTCTCTCCCTGGTCGGCTGTGGCACAGACAGACGCACCCTCTCCAGTTCCTCCAGCAGGTGGCTCTCTCGCTCCACCTCCTCCGAACTGTGCAGCTCAAAGCCTCCGCGGGAGTCTGTGGAGGACATCAGTGTTTTGTTTTTCACACCACAAAGACCAAACTGCACTGCAGGTAAGTGTTGCCGTTCACAATGTCTCTGTACATAAGCAGCCAGTTTGATATTCGCTCTCAGCACGGCCAGATTATCAATGTTTGACAATGTTTACTGAGGCGGCACTGTGGAATAAGATGTTGTTTGTTTTGTTGCTAGGCAGCGTCTGACCTGGGATTGGAGTGATGAGGTGACGCTTTGGCGCTCGTCCGGTCTGCGGGGAACGCAAAGGGGGAGAGCGAACTGAACGACAAAGAGAAGAAGAAAAAGATTCATTCCCTTTAAAGATGCACATACTTGAAACCCACCCAATGAAATAAACAGTTTTGTATGGTTGCACTCAGAAATTGTTTGTAGCTGGTTTGTGATGGTTCTGTTTTATATCCTGATGTTTAATAAAACACTTCAGGGATGCACTTATTTTATCTACCTGACATCTTTTTGTAGGCAAACTTTTTTGTGAGTCGCTTTGGATAAAAGCATCTGCTAAATGAATGTACTGTAACGTAATGTACGGTGTTCACTCATTAAAAGTGTAACTAAATGGGAGTTTACCTGTAGATTAGTTTCAAGTTATTACTTACCAGAACGGTACTTCAAAATGTCATAGGCCTCTATTTCAAATTGGGTCACCATGCTATTGAATGCACTCAAGTCCGATGGGGGAACCAGCATTCTAGGACACAAGCCAAAACATAGTTTAGAGAATTACAGATAGAAGTTAATAGATTGAGATTTGACCAAATTATTTTTTGGCAAATCTGCACAACAATTTGCCCAATGTAATCTTCAACTGGCCTATATTTAAAACAACATTCTTGCTCAGAGCTTCAGAATCTGAGCTTTCCCACTTGTTACACACCCCTACACACACACACACACACACACACACACACACACACACACACACACACACACACACACACACACACACACACACACAAACACACACACACACACACACAAACCAACTCATTCAGTTCAACTGCTTATTTTATTCCATACCTGACCTCCCTCAGGAGAAGTAGCTTTTCAGGCCGATCCAGAACTGCCAGCAGGTGGCGCACCAGATTCTCCACCACACGCTCTGTGACATACTGTGACAGAAAGAAACATTATCACTCCATTCCTGTCAGCCTGCCAACTGACCATTTCTGCCAATTTGTGTATTACAATATTGTAACACAGTACATCAGGGCATACAGTACAATGTTATTTTTGATGATACCAGCAGACTTTCCTACCTTCCTGCAGGACTTCATGACCACAGCCACCTCCTCTTCGGTCAGCAGCCTGCGGGCCATGTCCTCCACCACTCCCAGCATCTCTGGGTCTGGCATGACACTGTGTCTCCGCCCGCGTTCCCCATCTAAGGCTCGGGACAACGTGGGATTGGTTCATAAAAAAAAAACAACAACACGCATTTCACGCAGCTGCTCTACTGTACATATTATGTGATGAATCGTCTTTTGTTCTTCCCCGTGGTTGTGTTTCTTATTACCTCTGCTGGGCTCTGATCTGGAGGGGGACTTGGAGCGCCCCCTGGAGGTGTCTCTCCTCCGTCCTCCCCTGAGCAGCAGGTTGACGAAGGTCTTGGAACGCTGCAGGGTACTCTTCTCCAGCTCCTTCCCTTTCTGCTGCTTCTTCTGTTTCTTCTGTTTGACCTCTATGGTAGGAAAGGCGGAAAAAAAAGAAACACGTTTTTGCAACTAATACCACCGAAAAAAACTATAGCACACACATAGTAAGCATGTTATTTAATACTACAAGATCCAGGTATAGAATATGGGCTATTTATGTTTGCTGTGCCTTACCTGCCACAGTGACTTGGCTCTGTGACCTGGATATGGGCTTGCTTGGTCTACTAAGGGCCATGAGGACCGCGGTCTTGGGGGATTCGACCCTCTCCCTACCCCCGTCCACCCTGATCACCGTGTCCTGCAGGAAGACGGTTTCCCCCAAGCTGCGGCTGATGTCCCCCCCAAGCCTCTGGCTGGAGAGGGGGTCGGTCTGGATGGCCATCTCCGCGCTCTCCGACCCGAGCTGACCGGACCGCTGGTCCTCGGTGGAGATGCACACGTCCACCATGTCGTTCCCGAAAGGCAGGAAGGGCGGGAACATGACCTGGGAGAGACCACTCAGGGAGCTGATGGGGGTCCCAGAGGACAGGGAGGAGGCGGAGGAGTTGGAGTCTGAACCCTGGGAGGAGGACTGCTGGCTCACGCTGCCCACTGAGGGAAAGACAGCCATACAGTCAGTATTTATAGACATGGGCTCACACTGCCCACTGAGGGGAATCAGATCAAATCAAACACATTTTATTTGTATAGCACATTTCATACACATAGGCAATTCAATGTGCTTTACACAAGGCAAGCAGAAAAATATACAAGGAAGAGAGGGAAGACAGCCATACAGTCAGTCTTTATAGACATGGTTGCAACTTGCAGACACACACACACACACACACACACATTTCAATATACACAGGATAGGATGTAAAAATATCCATTATGCCATACTCCAAGATGAATACACACGCCTACACTCATACTCTACAACACGCAAACTTGTAAACTGCTTTGCGTGCGCACACACATGTGCACGAACACACAAACACACCAGGTGAAGAAAAAAAAAAACACTTTTCAAAGGACTCGAGGCCAGTAGCTTTCTTGGTAATGCAACACGGACACATGAGACAAAGGAAGATACATACACTTATTGAGCCAGCGGTATTCTGCCACCATCTCCTTATAGGCAGGGTATCGCCCTGCCTCCTGCAGATATGGACAGAGATATGCAAACAGGATACAGTAGAGAGCGTGAAACTTTTATAGGATCCCTATATTTGATAAAGAGTAACTCTAGACCCGCAGAGAGAGACCAAATGCACCTCAATGAAGAGTGACTTTTTTTGGGGGGGGGGGTGAAACGTTCTGCCACTAACCTTAAGGGGCTTTCTATTTGAACATGTACCACTTAAGTGTTTCTCTTTCAAAAAGGAGTGCGAGGGAGGGGGGGGGGGGGGGGTTAGGTAGGAGTGAAGGATCGAAGAAAAGACAACTTTCAAAACGCAGCTCTATGCTTTGATCACCACCTGATCCCTGCCGCCTGGTGAATAATGCACACGACCTGGCTATTTTTCACAGGGCGAAACCCAAGCTCCTGCAAGTAAAGTGAGCAAGGAATATTATGACTGCATGCCAGCTGTCTGCCCTGCTCTTGAGTGCGTGGCCACACAGCCACGGTTGCGTTCGTGTGTGTGTCTGTGTTACGAGCGTATGTGTTTAGCATGTACACGGCATGTGTGTGTGTGTGTGTGTGTGTGTGTGTGGAGTGTAGGTGACTGTGTAACGCATCACTCAGAGCAAACGCTTTCCTTGAAACAGAGAGCAACGGATGTAGAGGGGTCCACATTGAAATATGATGCAACATGTTCACAGAGTCATTAACAGATAATGTGACACCAAACAACCACACACTCAGCTCTGAGCCCAGCAATGAATGAGATGGAAGCTCCACTGAAACAAAGAGACACTCCGCACAAAAACACATGGTATCTCTGTTACTAAGTTGCCTCTTCAGAATGTGTCCCTGGAAAACATGTGCTTTGTGATTTTTACATCACCAAATTGTGTCGTTTTGATCTTTCACTTTAAGAAGAAAAAAAAAAAGGGGGGGGGGGGGGGGGGGAGTCAACGGTCAAATGTCTCTCACCCTGATGGTCAGCATGACGTGTGTGTGGCTCTTCAGCACCTCGACAGCACTGCTGTGGCTGATGTCATCAAAGCTGACGCCATTGGCCGCTAGGATCTGGTCCCCCATCTTAATCCCATTCTGCTCAGCTAGACCCCCTGGATCCAGTCTGATGAACACGGCAAGGCGAGACTAAAACTCGTCTCATTTTATGTAACACAATACCCAGTTTATATTTCAAAATACACAGGATACATTGTTATAATATCCATTATGCCATAATCGAGGATGAGCACTTTAAAAAGAACTATATTTAGAACACATAGAGTACTGTGGATCAGTTTTAGGCAGGGGATGCTGTTTTGAAGGCTAAGGGTGGTCACACCAAATGTTGATTTGATACTGATTTGCTTTTCCCTCACTTTGTATTTTATGAACTGATAAAAACACACACAAAAATTAACATTTAGATTTTTATATATATTTTTTCTAACTTTAAAGACTTCACACCTGCCTAAAACGTTTGCACAGTACTGTCATTGGGTTTTCAAGCGGGCGCCTTCCATCCCGGATGTTTTGTTAAATTGAGTCCACGACACCGCCAGAGGGCTTAACGGTGGCAATGACGTCTCAGAGCTATAGGCTCTCGACATGGCCAGATTATTAAAATGAAAAATGATTTTAAGGAAAAAGATATATGCTAGAATTTTCTAATCACAAGCTTTCTTCAGCTGCCCTGAGCTTTATATTGATCTATGTCTTCTTTCCCTGAACTCCCTCCCCGACAAAGCTGATGTGGTGCGTGTCACCCTCTGCTCCAATGGGCAGGGCATTAACTATTGACCGCTTATGCTCGATTGCTGTTGCAAAGCACTTAAGTACTTGATTGTGAGACCAGGAATATCTTCCTTGAGTAAGGCTAGTCTTACACACCGACATAAGTTTTCTGAGAAAAGCTGTCTCCGCACACCTACATGGATTCTCACCTACACCAAGATTTGTAGATGTTGGCAGTACATTGTTTCCCTAACAAAAAAAAAAATTCTTATGGATTCCATTCCCAACAAGTCCTTCTTGGTATTTTTCCTCTCGCTCTACACTTTCACAATTCCTCTTTCGCCCTGGTTTTGTTTGTGAGACAGTTTGACTGGATATTGAAAAGATAAAAAATAACACTTTAATTTCCCTTGCAAACTGCCCAAGAATGTTACATACTTAGAAACATAGATGCCCAGACCAAACTCCTTTCCCCCGCGGATATTGAAACCCAGGCAGTAGTCATCTGAGGTGGTGTACAGGTGGACAATCCTTCGAAGGGCCCCGTCTGAACTGGCCTCTGATGGCGTTCGCCCACTCTCCTCCACTACCATCCGCCTGTGGATCAGATCCACCCTGCAACACACACACACACACACACACACACACACACACACACACACACACACACACACACACACACACACACACACACACACACACACACACACACACACACACACACACACAAAACATTGACAGGTTGTTATTGTGACATAATGTGAGGAGATAGAGGGAGAGATACTTTGATTGGAGAAAGGAGTGGTGTAAAGATTATTTTACAAGTGTAAAGATTATTTTACAAGTGTTAAACAATGACGATTTGGACATTGCTAAATTTTTTAAGCAAAGAGAACACAGTACAGAGTTCAGGCCTGTCATCTTCAGTTCAGTAGAGGTCTTTTTTAATTCTAACATGATTAATTTGATTAATGCAAATATAAATCCAATTCCAGCGCACACCAGGATAAGATAGACACTTCATTTAGTACATTACATTAAAAAAAGCGATCTACACATTTTGCATCAGGTATGCATAATAATAATAATACATTTAATTTTAACATTTTAATTTGAATACAAGCACATTGCCTAATCTCCTGTGAAGGAGGTAAGTGCTTGCTCACCACGTGGTCTTCTCTTTGGAGTATCGGATCCCGGGGACCTTGCCCACTCGCCTGACCACCATCCTCAGCCTGTTGTTCCCCGTCAGGACTTTGACGGCGCTGCTCATAGTGATGCTCTCCAGGCTGACCCCGTTCACCTCCATTAGCTTGTCCCCCACACACAGGCCTGCCTGCTCTATAGACACACAGACACGTAGACAAACACGGGATTTTACACACACACACACACACACACACACACACACACACACACACACACACACACACACACACACACACACACACACACACAGACCTGCCTGCTCTATAGACCTGCAGACACAGAGACAAAAGCGGGATTTTACACACACACACACACACACACACACACACACACACACACACACACACACACACACACACACACACGGACCTGCCTGCTCTATAGTTGTTTTATTATAATTTAATTAAATAAATTTAATTTTATTCCACCTCTTCATATGTCATGCTATTATTTTTATTGTTATTTTTATTGTAAAGCACCTTGTGACCCTGTTTTGAAAGATGCTTTATAAATAAAGTTGTACGATAGCAATACTCTTAGCATCAAAATGATAAACTATACAAGGATGCACAAATACATGAAATCATTCTTTCAGGTGTTTACCTGCGGTGCTGTCATCCTCCACCTTGCTAACGAAGATACTGAGACCATGTTCTGAGCCTCCTCGTACACTGAAGCCCAGCCTGCCATCCACACTCTTATCCACAGTGATAGTATGGATGTCTTCACTTTCATCTCCACCTGGCCAACACAATAGTTTCATATACAATTTTTTAAAAGCCACTACTATAGCTTGTCTACTAAAATATGCTTTTGACACTTTGAAATCTTAAACTCAAAGGTGTAATCAAAGATAGTGTCAAAGTGCTAAAACTCTTACAAGAAAGTGCCATTATTATTATTATTATTATTATTATTATTATTATTATTATTATTATTAATAATAATAATAATAATAATAATCATTTATTGGATTTAGTTTCTGGCGCTTTTCTCGGGATTCAAAGCGCTTTATAAATTAGTTGCCAATTAGGTACACACAACGTTGTTCTATTCATATTGTTAATTATTGCGTCATATTGTGTAATCTCATATTGCTAACAGAGCATTAATGTCTGACATGCTATGTGCCTCTGTTGACACAAGTAGTTGTACTATACAAGATTACTGTCTGGGGCAGCAACTGGTTTGAAATAACACTATGTGAGAATTGCATAAGAAGGTGAGGTCAGTAGGCTCTCCCCTCCTTACCGTCCACGGGAGAGTTGATAAGGATGACCCGGCCCATTGGGGAAGAGGATCGCATTCCGTGACGCCGCTGCTCCTTCTTCCGGAGGAGGTGGCGCGTAGCCGTATGTGACCCCTGATTACCGGGGGTCGTCTCCCTCCGTGAAGGGTCCGACGAGTGAGCCATGGCCAGGGGCAGGCTCTTCTTTCACACACACTCCTCCAGGGAGTCAGCTCTGGGTGGAGGAGCCTAAAGAGTAGCAGCGTTTGAGGAAGGAAGGGAAGCGGAGGACTTGATGGTAAACGGTCTGTACTTACAGGTAGAATATCAACTTACAAGTCCAAACTGTGCAGAACGACCATAAGCCCACTCATACAAAACATTTTGGTTGGTATATAGAATATGGGGGACGACAACGACGACTTACCAATGCAAGAGTGATCGGGACATGATGACTGACTTTCTCCCTCTCTTGAGTCACATTTTGGTCCATTCCGTTGCATCTCACTCACCTGTCTGTGATTATGGCAAGAAGATATGCTGAAACATACTTTTATGTAAGTATTATTATGCAATAACCACGGGAAGAAAATGTAGCTCTGAAAAACATGTGCAAAGATACTTTTACATTGGGAAAGGGTCATTATCAGAAAGTTGTCTTTCGGAAAGACTCAAATGCAGCTCGGATGTCACATGCCTCTGATGCCATGGATACTTGCTACTCAATTTAACCTGAAGCGTGATAATCGTGTGCCCAGTGTCGTCACGGGGGAATTCCCCAACACCCCTAATTATTTCCAGAACTTCGGACAGCGACGTTTTTAAGGTGACAAAACTAACGTGAAACAAGTGTACACCTTGTCAACAACAATCAAAAAACATTAATTGTACTTATTTCGTAGTGCTGTAGCCTGGCTAGAAGGCTATCATGTTGGGCGTCATTTATGTGACAACAGGTATTATCTAGCAGATGCATACAATTTTAGATTATAGCCTATTAAGTATTCAGGCCACGCTATAGACCGATAAACAACCTATATATTATTCTAAGAAACCAGAGTTTTTCTAAAGACAAAAGCTTTTTTTTCAACGATTAATGTTTGTCCGCGTTGCCCAATGATGAAAACACGGAGGTAGTTTAAAGCAAATATTTAACAGTAGACAAGTCTGAACAAAATTTACAATGACATAAGTTTCATTTGTAAGATATTGTCTGAAGGCCTACCTGTATCCATGTTATGTTTCATGACCTAGCAGACTCACCTGGGACATAACTGTCACTGAGGGAGATCCCGCCTCTGCAGCACGCTAATTGGCTTTAAAATATTGCCTGATAGGCTGTTTAGAGCTTCATTCACATTGGATGTTAAATGTGTCTGTCCTCGCCCTGAGGCGAATTAGCCTGGTTATGCAAGCTGTATAGAACTCACGAACATATTTTCACTGCAAATTATACAACTGTGTACAACTTTTCACTAAATCTTAAAGCAACTTAAAATAAATGTATACTAAATAAAACAGCAGACGTTCACTCGGCTACCATTGATCCAAATCTTTATTGACATAGGCCTACACAGCACAATATTTGTTTTGACAAATGGAATATGTAGTGTTAAGTATCAAGTCTGTCCCTTCATATTTTAGACACACACCATCATGAACACAGCTACACAATCCATCAAAACCCTTGCAAAAATACTAAAGTAGGCCGCATTTCAAAAACGCCATCTCACTTAAGGTTGTCACAGCCATTGCCGTTCACAATTGTCAAGAAGTAGATTGGTCTAATAACTAAAAGAAATATGCATACAAACATACATAATACTTGACTGCTGTTGCCTTAATCTTGTTACTAATCTAGTCCTTATCTATATGGATTTTCTTTGCTGCCTCCAACACACAGGGAAGATCAGCCTTGTCCCCAAACTCCTTTTCCCTGTGCTCCATTAGAATACCCTGGGAAAGACAACAGTTTGAGCAACACTATAGTTTACAAACGACAAGCAACACAGAGTAAATAAGTAGACTGATCTTTGGGTGGTTTACCTCATTTCCTGCTCCAATCACAAACATGCCACCAAGTATATAACCCTCTCCTTTCACGTTACCCTTGTAACCCTTCTTTTGAGCTCGGGCAAAACTCCGTAAAACCCCCAGACGAGCAAGACCAAGACCAAGACCCATCCTCCTCTTCTTGGGACCATAGAAGCCTTGCTGCGAAGAGACAAAAATACTACATTAAAGATTAACCAGACACCAAAATAACTTTTTTTCTGATGAAACATTATGTATTTAGACGTTACCAAGTGTGAAACAACTACTGTATACATCTTAAAAACACTAACTGTTATTGCATTTCTGTACATAACCCAACTCGCCTGGCCACACAGTGGCTGAAACAAGATGCTTGAAGATAGCCATAAGCATCCAGAACATAAAAACGCCACAAAAAGGACATTTTCACATGAGCAAAGTTTGGAAATGTAAAATGCCCAGACAGTTTAAATGACCTCCTTGCAATCCAAATGACTATTAACTTAAGTAATTAATCAAAATACCTTCTCATCCACAAATATCTCTCCGCTGAAGTAAGGTCTAAAGTTCTGGACTTCTGTACCCACATCCTCCTTCACCACAGCATAGAGTGGGACCCCAAGTTCATCCAGCTGGGGTTTCAGAGAGGACAGCTCAGCAGCCTCCTATGCAGGGGAAACAGCACAGGCCAGTCAGTGCCTATGACACACACACACACACACACACACACACACACACACACACACACACACACACACACACACACACACACACACACACACACACACACACACACACACACACACGCACACTACCTCTCTGCACAAGAATCATCCAGGGCGCCTCACAGCCATAACCACTGCTCCATTCTTCTCCCACAAACTCCGAGCTTGTATTGTCATCCTATCTGTATAAAAACGTGTGTCAGACTTCTAGACTGCCGTCAATGTTTTAAATAACATGGTTGTATTTTGGACCTCATTACCTCCAGTGGTTGTTTGAAGCTCTATGTCGCCTAGCTGCTTCCCATTGGTCTGGCCTGGTTTGGTCAAAAAGAGGTCGGTGTTGGCCAGGAAGACCATGGTAGTCACGGCAGCCAGAGTTCCAAAACTCAGGGACCAGAAACTAAAGGGCTCCCCCTCCAGGAAACAAGACAGCACTGGAGAGGAGAATATATTTTAAACCAGGAAAGAAATCATTGAGTTTGAACAAGCAGATATACTATGTAGATGATACGGTCACTATTAGGTCCATAGTCTAAAAAGGAAGAACAAAACTGTGTGGGTTAGACAGGGTTGGTAGGAAAGAAAGAGGTAGAAGGCTTATTTGCAATATTAGCATGCTTAGATGGTCCTAGCAAACCCTGTGATGAAAAATAGACCAATTGCAAATTATTTGTTTCATACATTCCATGAGACTTGGATGACTGGGCTTAACTTTGTTTTATGTGCTCATAGTCATCGCTGATTCTGTTCTTTGTTCTTGATATATTATGTTCTTGAAGAACAAGTAAATTATGGACAGCTGTTAAGCCTGCTTTAAAAATTTGTTTTAGACATGCAGTGCATTGGTCACAATACGCATGAAAACAACCGAAAGACAAAAAAAAAAAAGATTCCTTAACTTGGGGGCCAAAATGATTACATGTCCAAAAGATATGAATAACTTTCAAAAATAAAATAATACTTACTGATGTTACCAAGTTTCCCTTTGAAGAAATTACTGATAGTAGAACTTTAATTTATTCATACAAGTGAGCACTTTGTCAGGAATTTCAGTGTGCCATATCTAATCTAACTGGCTGCATTTTCTTTACAACAACAGTGACTCAGCACCTCCTTTTAAAGATACAGTAGTTCGGTGGGCGTTTGAGATGCAATAAAATGTGTCAGCACTGTATTCGTATGTTTTAGTCTAACTCTTTTGAGGAATTATTCAGGCAAGAAATGTATAGATGGGAAAGGTATTATCAAAGTTGTTACTGTACAAGTCAAACTCCATATAAAATGGTTGTTCTGTGTAGTAAAACAAGCATTAGACATAATGCACACTGCACTCTTTCTAATCTTCAGCTGTGCACGCATGATTAGAAATAGTGCCGTGGCTAAAGCAGATTCATCTAGTTATCACACGTTAAAGAAATGCCAATACAAACTTGTTCCCATTGATGTCCAGTCTTGGTCTATAGTGTTCTTCCTCTTCTTCAGCATAGGTCAAAAGTGAGAACTAAATGAAAATAGCCAACATCTGCTTTCTGAACTTTCTGTAATGTGAAGTAGCAGTGCACCGGAGGACAAAGTCTATAAATGAGGGAGGTG
>JAPMUY010008493.1:0-70125 GCA_026901105.3 Galaxias olidus | reverse complement strand
TTTGGCTTTCACCTCCTCCAGTCCACACACAGCTTTGTGGCCAGCCCTGCCAGAGGGAATTATCTCCTGAGGTCCACCGGGCGGCCTGTGTCGAGAGCCTGCTTGATGAGCAGCGTTTTGCGGACGTCGCTGCCAAATCCTGTGATGGACTGTAAGTAAAAAAATGTCAAGCGTTTATGCTGCGGGTTGAAATTTTTGGATAAATCCACACCCCATATGAGCGACGCCTGTTGTGGTTATTTGTCAAATGGTCACCCGCCTCGACCGCGGGTGCAACTTTTTTGTTTTGTTTTGTTACTGCTGTTCGTGTAGTCACTCAGAGCTCTGAGTGTGTCTGGCCAGGGATGTGACAGGTGCTGCCGCCGCCCCAGCTCCCTGGTGACAGCTGTAGCTGGTGGATCAGCAGCCAAAGAGTCCAGGTCCTCATCAGCATTTTCGCCACAGCTGGCATTGATTTGGAGCGTGGCGCGAGCACCGACATGATGCCCTATTATGAGGCAATTGATTGGCTTCTGATGGGTGTGGGCTGCCCTTCCCCTCCCTCCCTGGCTAATAGGTTGCAGCTGAACCAGAGGCAGACAGCTGACTGAGACTCAGAAGGGATAGAGAGGGGGGGAAAAGGGGGTGGATGAGGGAAGAGGATGTTGGGAGACGGGGAGGAGTTAATGTCCAGAAAGGAGTGTGTGTGCCCGTGTGTGCCCGTGTGTGTCTGTGTGTCTGTCAGTGACATGCAGGATAGGCAGGCTGATGCCACGGGGCCATCCCTGCACGTCCTATAGACCTACTGGTAATCAAGAAACTCTGGGGTTCACTCACTCCAGCAGCGGCCCCTGCAACCTTCAATAAAACAGCCTGACACTGTCGGTGAATCATGGTCTGAAGCCGCAAGGATACGTCAAATGTCAGTCGTATCTCAGGGGACACATATGATTGGGTACATGTCTTGTGTTTTGTCCTGACCTGCTTGACTTTGGCCTTCATCTAGGCATTCTGTGCAGAAGTTTAGAATGACCATCTGTATTCATATTCCAACGCTGGCTGGTCTTCCAGCGTCGCGCTCATTTCCATCAGCGCATGCTTATGCTGAGGAGGAGTGAGTCAGAGAGAGAGACACAGAGAGAGAGCGAGACTGTGTGCAGGCTGAAGGTCAGCGAGGCAGTCGGAAACTCCTGTAAACAACAGCCCTCACCAGCCAGGACAGGAGCAAACTCCTCCTGCCAACACTGGAGATAAGATGTGCAGGTTTCAGCTAGCTCCCAGGACCAGTAGTGTGTCTTTTTAACAGCCTTTCCTGGGCAGCTATGGTGCCCAGCCATGCCGGCCTGAATGCATGTGTGTGCCAAGGATTTGGAGTGTGGAGTGTATCGCTGGAATGGGAGAAATGTGTGTGCGTGCGTGTGTTGGCGATTTTGTGCGTGCCTGACAAGTGTGTGTTTGGTTGTGGTTGACTCTGGCATGCGTCTCCCTGGCTGGCCCAGTAATGGGCTGTGATTATCTGTCGTGGCTGGTGCCCAGTCTCAGCTGAGTGGTGTGGGTGTGTGTGTGTGTGTGTTTTGTACAGTGCGCTCTGTGTGTGTGTGTGTGTGTGTGTGTGTGTGTGTGTGTGCTGTGTGCGCGCACGCGCGTCTCGGTAGTTTTTCCTTTCTCTGCTTCCCTCTGAACTCCTGCGGGACTCCAGATGCCAGCCGCTGTGCTTCATCTTTCATCTCGGACTAGATGGCTGGCTGGTGGAGCGTGTGCTGGCACATAGCGGGTCATCAAACAGCTGAAGTGAGACCAAAGACTATAGGCTGTTTGCGTACTCTATATTCATGTGATTGGCTCGTTCTTTTTATTGTTACTTTTTCCCCAATTTTTTTTTTAAGGGATTCAATCACTCGAACTTTAATTGCGGGCAGCGGTGATGTTTGTAAAAGCCTGAACGTGCTTTTTTTAAAGTGTTTTTAAAGCAACTTGAAGTGACTTTATTAGTACGTCATCCGGTCCCGCAAGTCAAAATGAATGAGTTGATTGATGGGCTTCCGTCTCCATCTCCTTTTATCCTCTGACACATTCATTTGTCTCACTCAGCCTCCCCCGCCGTATTTCCGTGGGCTTGATTGAGACCGGTGGCGGAGCACAAATAACACTGGCCCGCCCGGCTTGTTTGTGTGACACGTGCTAAGTTGACTCAGCTCCGAGACGGAGAGCCGGCTGGAGGCTTTCGTCAGACCATGCTGAAGGCTCATCCAGTGAGTCACTGTGCATGCTGCTGCACGTCCCTCTGACTCCCAGCCTGTGACAAATGGGTCCGGCCCCGCACTAATCAGATCAGAGGACCTAAGTGACACGCTGCAAATGTCCCACCTTGTGATCCCCCCCTCGCCCCCACCCCGCGTTCATTTTGTTACACCAGAGAGCTAACGAGATTACTCTTCAAAACAGACTGGCTCCACCGAGATCTGTCACTTAATGCTACCTCCCTCCCAGCCCAGCCGAGGGCCTTAACCCTCTCCTCCCGGACTCCTTGGCCTGGAGGTCGTGCGTGTGTGTGTGCGTGAGTGCGTGTGTGAGTGCGTGTGTGAGTGCGTGTGTGAGTGCGTGCGTGAGTGCGTGCGTGAGTGCGTGCGTGCGTGCGTGCGTGCGTGCGTGCGTGCGTGCGTGCGTGCGTGCGTGCGTGCGTGCGTGGCCAGCTCAGGACACCTGTCCCAGTGTTAATCCCCGTATGTGTGTGTTGGCCTCGTCCACAGGAAACCGCGTATCAACTCCCAGCTGGTGGCTCAACAGGTGGCTCAGCAGTACGCCACACCGCCGCCTCCCAAAAAGGAGAAGAGGGACCGCAGCGAGCGCTCTGAGCAGGGGCGTCCGGACGGGGAGGGGGACGGGGAGGGCCTCCCCGACGCCGAGCGCCCCGAGGGACTGAGGCCTGACGCAGACAGCCCCGACAAGGACGCGATGGAGCAGGAGCAGCCGGTCAAAGACAAACCAGACAAGGAGAAGGACATCAGCCCAGCCAGGATCACTAAGAAACCCAACAGTAAAAAGACCAGGTCGGTAGATTGATCGGATCACATCTCGTGTTTGTGTAACCTTAGCGCAAGCCTGCCGACTCTTAAGACCCGGATTTAGATGTGACATTTACCAATGTACGCCCATGTTTTTCCAGGCCCAAGTCAGACAGCCACCAGAGCCCCCCCAGTGACAAACACAGCATCCAGTCTGGGAAGTCAGCCACCAAGACCAACAAAAACTCTCACATTTCCCGGTAGGTTGCGCTCCTCGGTCTCTCTCTCACCATTACTGTCCGTATGTTTCTATGTACATGCTATGATGTCAGTCTAAAATGCAAATGTTAGAACTGTGTAACAAATTCATATGATATATGAATGAGTACATATGATTTTTCACACTTCACAACACCCACTTATACTGCATGCTTTACTCTCTCCTTGTCCATGTATCATGAAATGGACAAGCGGTCTGACCCACCCACACTCTGCCCTCCACCCCCTGCCCCTGCCGCTGAGCTGTAGAGATGGACTGTGGCTGCAGATGACTTGGCCCCGTCTAAACGCTCATGCCTCTTTCTCTCCCTCCCGCAGGCCCAAGCTGAAGAACGTTGACCGCAGCACTGCCCAGCAGCTGGCCATAACGGTGGGCAATGTGACCGTGATCATAACAGACTTTAAGGAGAAGACCCGCTCCTCGTCCACCTCCTCGTCCACCATCACCTCCAGCGCGGGCTCCGAACAGCAGCACCAGAGCTCCGGCTCCGAGAGCATGGACAAGGGCTCGTCTCGCGCCTCCACCCCCAAAGGAGACCTCTCTCTGGGGCACGACGAGTCCTTCTGAGCCCCCCCGTCCCGTCCCGTCCCGTCCCCGCTTCTCCCCTTCCCATCCTCCCATCTCTGGACACTCGGTGGATCCCGCTAGGGGGAGAGATATCAACTGTACCCATTGCTGCCCTGCCTCCATTCCATCCCCACCCCTGGATGTTGAGAGAGAGCTGGCTGTTTGAGATGTGAAGCGCCCTGTGCCAGCGCATTAAGGAGCTCTGTTCTGCCTGGGCAGCTCACTGGTGGTAGCATGCCTTGTCTCTGGCAGGAGGAGGGCAGGGCTTGTGGGAATAAGGCCCTCCCTGGTGGCTCCTGACTCTTGTATGTATTGTTTTATATTTGTACTTGGATGTGCGGCTGAATCTACTTTTTTCCATTTTTTTATTTTTTTGGTTTTGTAATGAAAAAAAAACAAACCATACGAACGCTCTGCTGTGCGCAACAACCACAGCCATTTTAACCACCAATATTATATTACCCTTATTTATTACCTTTGCACCTGTATAATTCTGAAGCTTTGCTATGTAGCCCTACCGATCAATAATTTTTTTCGACACGTGTTTTTACAGTTTTACAGAAATCAATGGTAGGTTAAGACGGGAACCTTGAAACATCCACACACTGGTGCTACATACACTGTGAAACAGTTTCAACTCTGGAATTGCTATTCACTCAATACAGCAAAAGTTCTAATGACAGACAATTCTGTCTCTCACACACCCACAACCCACAAGTCTTTCTGGGAACACTGTCTGGACCTCTCTCTGGTCTTTCAGGTTGATGTACAGGTCAATGTGCCACAGTAAAAATGTCACCTCAAGTTATTAAAAAACCTAACCTTTATATTGTCTATGGTCTGATATCGTCTTGAATACAAGGCATAATATACAGTATCTCATGTCCGATCTTAACTGTATAGTGTAGGCTATTGTGTAAAACACTAAAAGTTGTTGATGTTTTTGCATTCTGTACTAAAATATTAGCTTGTGCTAGGTTGCGGGGTGGAGTTGTCCCCTCAGCTTTCAGATAGGTTCTTATCTGTTAATACTGAAGGAAGATTAAGTTCAGTTCCACTTGTTTATACCAGCTATCAAACTGTATTAGTGTTACCTTACCTGTTGCTAGCAAGCCATTGCCAATGGACATTTTGTGGTCCTCATATAATCTTTAAATTTTCCCAGACAATGAAGGGCAAAGACATAAATAGCTCCTGATTGGCAATTGAATTACGACTTATCATTTTGATTTATTTAAGACTCCTATATATTGAAGGCAATATACACTGCAAGCAGTCTGTGTTATTGCACATTTTCAAGGCAGTGCTTGCCTGAATAACCAATGTTGTTTTAGTTGCATTCACCTTGATCACAGACCAAGATAATTTTCTTTTAAATGTATGAAATTGTACAAAGAATAAATATGTATATGATATCTTAGTTTTATTTATTGAAGGACCAAAGGAATTTCATAATGACATAGAAAAGGCAGAAATATAGAAAAAAAACAATTTGAAAAGCATTTATGAAATACAGTTTAAATAAAAGACTAATATAATCCATTTAAATGGTGTACTTATTGTCCATTCTTCAAGGATTTTGTCTTAGCATAAATAAATTGACAGGATGATAAATTGCAGACTTTAGAACACTATGAATGGATCTACCCTAATATCAAAACAATTTGTGTAACCATCTGGGGTGAGCTATGGTGCTGAATCTGTAACTCTACAGCTTAAAGGGAACGCTTGTAGCCATATTTCAATTTAATGGTTGACGGATATTATGATACTGTATCCTGTGTATTTTGAAATGTCTTACCGGAGTATTTATTCTTACAAATGCCCCAGTCGGCGTTAATCTCTCAATTTAATTCCAATCTAACTAATGCAAGGAGGACATGACCTTCCGACTTGCTACACTATATTCTAAAGGTTAGCCTTGTAAGTTGTTTAGTAAAGCCTAAATCTTTTCACACGCCAATCATTGTGTGTTGTGATCAAGTAATGTTTGTATTCCAAAAAAGGCTGATGTAATTTCTTTTCTCCATGATAGTTTTCTGCTTTCCGGCTATGGTTATATTGTATTATGTATTTCAACTTTATTGTGTACAAATGTTTGGAGTCTATAGAGTGAGAGAAAAATGTAATGTGAACAGATCCACAAGGGTTTCTCGCAAAGTCTTGAGGAAAAATAACAAATTTTTATTGATAATATTACCCTGCTTTGTAATGCAATCTAGAATAAATTGGCCTAAAAAGCCATCTTTTTACCTGCCTTACCTGCAACCATATCCACTTGACTGAGTTCTCTGACAGATATGAATAATTATGTTAAATTATTAAAAATGGCCATTTGTTGGGTATATGTTATATTGCTTGTACATAGAATTTGGAATGGTGCAGAAGCCAACACTATGAGAATGCCATTGGAGCGGACAGTCCTCTGTTTCCTTGTTTCTTTTACGCGCAAGCAGTTCTGTTCTTGTGTGCGACCAGTAACCTTAATTTACTGTGTAAAGATGGTTACACCTTTTTTTTTTAGGTTGGTTTGTCAGAGACCCAGATATAGAATGCTTGTTTACTGACTGTGTAACCTTAATCTTGTGAATCTTTTCAACTGTGTATTATACAAGCTCTTCTCATTTTCTCCTCTAACAATGTCTTGTACGATGCTTTAAAGTTATTGCTTAGTAAAAAGTATGTAGGGACAGTATAATATTCCATGATTTGTTTAATCCTGTCGGCTTTCTGTTACTTTTTTGTTTTTTTTAACTACTAGCGGATGTGTCATTGTTTCCCTTGTGAAATGGTCACATTATGTTTCTAATGTGGAAATGTATGGGGAGCAATTCATATGAACTGTGCTCCTCATCTAGCTTATCCAATGTTGAAATACTACATGTTCCCTGGCATGTGCACGACTTTGCGCTTATAGGCTACCTTATCATTTCCTTTGCTTCGAATAGAAATGTCTATTTATGAATTTCGCTTGTAGTTTTTCACAAATAAACTTGTTTAAAGTAATCTATTATCTTGTCTATTCAGTGTCTTCTTTTACTTGTAACCAGCCAGCTCATTCATTACTTTACATGCAGCCTCTTGAAGCACTAACAGCATATATGAATTCTATGAATCTAAAAAAATATATATATTCACTGAGATTGATATTTTCCATTAGAGCTAAATTTGCACTATTCAAACCAGAATAGTTTTTTTCAGCTTTCAGTTGCTTCCTCTCTGGAAAACCGACACCACGCCAAGGCTGCAGGCTACGTTGCTGTCAGCAGCCTGTATGATAGAGATGTCCAGTGCAGTGTGCATGTGTGCAGTGACACAGGGAATCCTCTTATATTGACAGCTGCTCTAAGTCATTGCTGCTGGGGAATCCCCCCTCCCTAGGGTCCAGTTAACCGGACAGTGAAGTGCTCATTTAATCCGTATGCTCAGTGCAAAGGCACTGGCCCCTTGTTCGCCATTACATCATGAATGAATATTGAATATGTAATTGATTAGTCAAATACATATATTACATTATGAACAGGCTGATCCTGTAGATACATTTGAATATTATGTGTTCACCTGCTTCCATTTCTATAGAATGTAAAACAAAACAAAACAAACATCCTCATACTTGAATTATTCTAATGATGTCAATGTTCTGTACACAAGTTATACAGTATATATGTGTGTGTAATATCAATCCCAGCCTCAGTTTAACCT
The DNA here is from genome assembly GCA_026901105.3 of Galaxias olidus. NCBI lineage: Eukaryota > Metazoa > Chordata > Actinopteri > Galaxiiformes > Galaxiidae > Galaxias > Galaxias olidus. The sequence continues at coordinate 62,592 of JAPMUY010008493.1, read as the reverse complement.
GCTAATTAATACCATAATGATGAGAGGTCTTAGCTCTTCAAATCAGATGTATATGTTCAGGCTTTCTCTTTATCTGGGTTAGTTGACTGTGTATGCCTGGACCCCAGACTGCTTCCCAGGGGAAAACATGCTGTCTTCCCTCTGGGTATGGCTGGCCCCTCTGTACAGGTCCCACCAGATGGGTCTCTTCCTCTGGAGAGGGAGGACCTCCCTTCTGCCAGCTGAGAGTGCTCGGTGAAAGGATCCATATGTGCAGAGAAGAGAGAACATCTGCACACGAGACCTGTCTCCATAGGGAGTGGAAATCAAGGGGTTTCTGAACACAGGCAACGTGTTAAACAGAAGGTAAGAGAAGACATGTGTTGATGTTCAAGTGAGGTTGTTGTTTTTGAATCAGGAAAAGTTAAAGCTCGGTGCAAAAGGTGGATCCCCCATCGATGCTCCTATCGATAGACTCACAATAATTATCATATCTTCAGCTGCAATCGAAGACATTATTCCTCATTTGTTGCACAAGATTTGTTTTATACAACAACTTTGAAATGAGGATATGCATCAGATTATGTTCTGATGCCCTGTATACTGTAAAGCACACCGGGCACAGAGAGGAGACACCCGATGAAGCGTACACCCAGGGGTTAAAAGGTATGACTAACAGCCTCCTACATGTCTTTAGACAGCCTATGTTTACAGCCGCCAATATTTTCTCCTCCTATGTCAGAATGATGTCACTAAGCCACCGCTTTTGCTTCATAAATCAGGTCCTGGTTTCTATTTTGCTTCCCGTTGTCAACATAGAAGAGCCTCTACATTGATAAGTAATGCGTAATCTCTTGAGATTGCATGGCAACCACATAAACGATAAATGAAATAACTCTGGCTTGATCGTAAAGGATGTCTGATTTCTCAGATCTTTTTTCAAAGAAAGCCTCATCCAGTTTACACCTTAACCGTATTCTGAACAGCCTACAACTATCTTTACTAATCATGATTATGACCATTTGTGTGTTAGCCCTCACCGACACCTTGACTGAGCAGAGGCTGGTTTCTGACTCAGCTTCCTAAAAGGAAGTATTGTGCATGAAGTAAAAAAAAACGTTCGGTGCTCTATCGACGTGACCTGTGCGGAGCTGACGGGGCTTCTCTCGACGATCAAGATCAAATTCCGACATTGGCTGAACGGTCTGCAAAGCGAGGCGGAGTCTTCAGCCCTCAGACAGGAACGATTATCATATGAGCGAGCTTCACTATTACTGGGTCATAGGGAATCTGCTTTTGCTGCACTGTTTATTATTAGTATTGAGTGCCAGTCTGTACGGATGGCACAGATTCTTGGTCGGACGGATTCTAAAACTGTCCCTATCTGTCTGCAGTGATCACATCTCCCAATGAAAGTTCTTTGATAACGGATTTATAGAGCAGCAGCCCCAGTGCTCATAAAATGGAGCTGTAAATCTTTGTTAAAGGCCTTTTCTTATTTTTTCCCCTCATGTCTGTGGAAAGATGTTATTCCCTTCACAGCTGTCATTGTTTCTTCCCATTTTTTACCAGGAACTGAACAAAAATGTAATAAAAGTACTAATTTCAGGCAATTGTTGACCTCTTGGAATATGAAATAATGTGAGATGTACAACTCAAGATTTTTCCCTCCATTACTATGTGCATATTTTAGCTTGTTAAGATGGTACAAAATAAGGAAGATAGTATGACCATTTCGACCCTGCTAGCATGGGCTTGTATGTGTGTGTTTTGGTATGAACAAACTCGCCTGCACACATTATGCTTCATAATATCTGAACTTAAGGGTAATGCTATCATGAATAGCAGTGGTTTGAAATATTGCGCTTCCAGAAGCGTGTACACCAGTTGCACCTTTGCTACCTAGGACATCCTGATCTGTCCCAGCCAGAGTTCCAGCCTCAGTGGGTCTGAGAGCCCATTCTGACTCAGACACAAGCTCCTATACCAGACTCTCTGCTTGTCAACATGTTTTATTGTGTCATTTTGTTTGATAGTATTAACTCAATGCTAGGATTAACGTATGTTTGAATCTATAATATCTTAGCAAGGTGTATTACTACATCATTAAGGGTATTTACTGGTGAACAAATGGTCCCTTAATGCCTGTCAACTGAAAAGTGTAATTGTTCTTGACCTAATCACTAAACTCCTCGTAGTGGGTACATGAACTGCATAATGTGCTCGCTCTTAATAATTAATAGGAGCAAATTACACTGGATGCATCATTCATCTAATCTATTTCCTAATAGCTGCATTCGGCTAGATGAGCCGTGTTCATGGGGCGGGGGTTAGAGAGAGAGAGAGAGAGAGAGAGAGAGAGAGAGAGAGAGAGAGAGAGAGAGAGAGAGAGAGAGAGAGAGAGAGAGAGAGAGAGAGAGAGAGAGAGAGAGAGAGAGAGAGATCAGCCATGTTCTGCTTGATGCTTAAGACAACAGACCATACCTTCTTTACATTCTGTGCATAAGGCATATCCCATACTATATCACAGTGTGCTTGTGTGGGATTTTCTCACATTGCAATTCATTCATAATAGCCATATGTTTGTTTGTCAATATTTCGCTCACATTAAAATCCGATCCTTTTCACTCCGTGAGGTGAGCAGTGCCGTGCTCGGTTGGACAGATAAAGTTGGTTCCAGTTAGAATGTGCCTCTCCGAGCAGAGGCCATTATTCACACTGCAAATCATGCAAGAAGTTGACAGCCTGGCACAGCTCCAAATGTGTGTTTCCATTTGGGAGCCTTCCAAACAAAACCCGGAGTGCTCGGCCAAGCAATCCTAATGAGCGATCCAGGGAACTGGGGGCAAGCAAAAGTGAACTCATTCATTCAATCGACCAGCCTCGCTTGCTCTCTTTTTTTCTTTCTGGGATCGAAACATAACAACAACATGGAGAAATGGTTGATATGTGATTGTTTTAATGTAGTATTAGCTTTTTTATATAATGTAAATACTGTTTTGTTTTGCTGTTGTAAAACGAATAAGTCCGCCTACCTAAAATGTTTCTTACTAGTACATGTGCATCTACACCTTTGATTGCAATCTTTGTTATCGATGAAGTTGTCAAATGGCCCACTTTTCAACTCCAGCAACCAGCAAATCCATCGTTTCCTTCTATCTGTACCTCTTTAAAATGCAGCTTCAGTGGGTTCCCCACTTGATTAAAGAGACGTCTCTGCACGCTGACAAATCTTTGGTGTTGAGCCATTGCTGTAATTCATTTCCACAGCAGGCCTCTGATTCATTCTCCAAACCTAAATTATGAAAGAGACCGTACACATTACCTCTCAGGAGAGAGTTTTCATTTCATCAGCATGCCAATTGGCACTGTTCGCCAGAGAAAGAGAAGGAGTGAGAGAGAGAGGGAGGGAGAGAGGGGGCGGACAGAGCGAAGGCAGACTGAGAGCAGACTACCACGCTGCTGACTTGAGTGCTGCACTTTTATCACCTTGCTGATAATGTAATCAACAGCTCCTGCGTGGGATTATGAGTGTTTTACTTTAGCATCTGGGAAATTGTTTGTAAAAGCTTTCAGTGTTTTATTACTGGCTTAGTGTTGTGTTTGATCATCCGCACAAACAGTTTACATACTGCAGCAATGGCAATACCACATGAGACGCGCTGATTCCTTCTGAAGGTGATAATGAGAGCGGGGAATGCAGGGATGTCACCAAGGCGGCTACTTGGGGTTGGGGGTAATGAATAACACAGTGATACAGATGATGCCGAGGAGGAAGAGGAGGAGGGAGAAAGCAGCATGGGGGAAGAAAAAAGATAGACAGATAGAAAAGGCAGAATGTGGAGGAGGATGTGCAGGAGGAGGGGATGAGGACAAAGAATAGGAGGGGGGAAACAAGGCCGTCATTGACACCATCATTGACACTCGTTCAAAAGTCTTTTTTTTTTTTTTTTTTACTGTTAGGAATGCATTGAAGTGCGCAGACTGTTAAAAAAAAGTGCCCTGCTTGAAACTCCCAATCCTATTTCTTTTTTTTCTTTTTTTTTTGGTCCCAGCAAAAGACATGTTGCAGATGGGAACATAATGTGATTTTCAAAGGAGATACAGTGCAGCGCGTCTAGGAGCTCCAGTCTTATCTCAGGCTCCACTGGGTACGGCTGCTCCCCACTTCAATAGACTCGGCGTAGTGAGCTGGGGTTGGGATGTTACGAGCCTGTCGAGGATGTCAGTACCTACAAGGGGTTTTGATCGTTGCCAACCGCCGGGGCCTCCGTGCCAGCTGGCACGACTGGCACTGCATACTGAGTGGCTCTGCCCACAACACCCTCGCAGCGCCACAGGGCCCTTTGAGTCAGGATGTCACCGTATCACTGAATCACTGAAAAACTTCTGTTCCTCTTCTAACTTGATGCTTCTTTTTTTTGACACACCCAGAAGACATAAGGGGGGGAGGGATTGGATAAGTGTTGTGTCCAGTAAGTACATGCAGAACAGTGTTCGCTTTCATGTGTTTGGATAGGCTTTTTGCTTGCTCATTGATTCCCTTGCACATCCTGGGCGGTGGTGGGAGGCTGTGTGTGGCTGTCATCTACGTGGACGGACGGTAAACACCCCGGCAACACCCAGCCTGATCCCACCGCTGTTCCCTTACCCTGATTGAGATGCAGGGGGCTCGTAAGTACAGCCAGTGAAAATAATAATCCTCCGCTCCCCTCAGTTTAGCCCATCCCCCAGCCTGTGCCCACAGTATGAACTGAAGGGGTGTCTGTTGGCTTAAAGATAGAAATTGCCTCTGCGCCTTTCACATATTTCATCAGCGTGGAACTTACCTCCCTTCTTGGAAATTAATGGGCAGGATTTCTATGAATGCCAAAGCAGGCTGCCGGGGTGTTTGCTGCTGCTGTGCAGCTGTGCTGCCGTGGAAACAGGGCTGCAGCCCATGGTCGCCAGACAGATCAACGGGCTCCGGTGATAAGCAGAGGGTGGAGAAGACTCGCTGTATTTGTAGAACATAATCTTCATTGGGCTTATCTTTTGGCTTTAGCGCTGATGAGGAATTGGGGAATGTTTTTAATTACAAATGGATAAATGTCTGTTTAATTTCCATGGCTGTGTTTTACAGCTTTACTAGCTACAGCACATCGTTTCTAGTAGCATACTTCTGGCCTGTTTGAGTGTGAGCCCAGTTGGAACGCTTCAAAACAAGTCCGTGGCCTCTTCGAAACGTTGAGATCTGTTGATAGAAAAGGCAGAGACTCCTGGCTACAGAACATTCCCAGGCGCCAAGGGAAAAGGCTGGAAATCCTGTAGGAATCTCGAAAAACACAGAACTTAGTCTCCCTCCCCCTGCTATTGTCTTGTGTCCCTCTGTCATTTGACCCATGTGAACTAGAACACAAGGAGTTGCTCGAGCTGAACAACGAAGAGATGTTCATGTTCTTCATACTCTTATCACTGCTCTCGGTACAGAATAATGGAATAACTGATAAAAAAAGTTTGTATTTGATTATCATACAATTGCTGCATATTCAACAAGTGATGTATACTAATATTTGCTGATTATAGTTATATTACATATTAAATGAATACCTTAATAAATCTTTTTTTTATTCAGCTATAAAGGGATTTCCCCTGAAATGAGTGACAGATAAATAATGTAAGCATACTGAATATAATCCCATCATAGAAGAGTAATTGAAAAGTAATTTACTTTAAATGGTCCGACGGCGCCATCTTGTGGCTAAACCAGAATCTGTGAGTTCCTTTCTACCTTGTATTTTCACTGAACTGAGACCAGCATGTCCCTCCAGCCGTTCACCACGTTGCTCTCAGCATGTCATTGGCGCTGACTGGATATTCCTCGGGTGCAGGAAGCTGGTATAATGTGGGCCACGGTCCCAGACAATTAGGCCATTGATTAAGTTGTCAGTGGTGATGATGTGATGTGATCGCTGCTGACACCCAGTGGTAATGCATCACTCGTGCGGTGCTCTAAACTCAATCCAGCTCATTTGGCCAGTTATCTCTTTTCACTTAATCAGATATGACAAGCTCCCAAGGCCCCCCTCTTTGGGAAACAATCACAGTCGACTCTTGAACCCAGCTCTCCACAAGCAATGTCCTGTTGATTGCCAGCCATTACGGAATGATGTGTGTCTCTTTGCGTGTATGAAACCCTCCACTTAATTGTAAACACTTTATTCTCAAGACAACGTTAGAGACACAGCAGATGTCTAATTGCTCTTTTAATTATTATTATGCGGCACTTATGAGTCACTCAGCAGCACATTGGCAATAAACTGGAACTGCCGTCAGATGGCATCCAGTTTATTTTCATGGTCGTTTAAGAGACTCCCCTCATGCTCAGATTCGATTTAGGCCTCAACACCAAGTTGTGAAATCGAATTGACAGCGGATAGTTCTGCAGCATGAGAACAGAATGTGGTGTAAAAAACACAAAAAAAGTGTTATCAAATTATCGTTTTTCGCACCTTTCGCTGTCTAACATGGCAGGTTATTCTAAACACTTACTCCAATTAGTGAACTGCAGCTGCTGGCAGGACCTAGTGTGAGTTCCCCAGTGGCCAGTTGTTTCTTGCGCTGATCTCCAAAAGGGGGCTTTTCTCATCGGGAATATCAGGTATCTGGCAGTGTTATGTAGGTAGCATTCGAAAAGTGAGAAGCACTCCATGGCCCCCTGCCATGATGGCATTCTCTACTTCACTGGCAGAGGAAGTAGCTGTCTTTTTTTCTCTTTCTAGCTATCTCTCTCGTCCGTGCCTCGTGCATCCAATATGAACTGTGGTGTGTGAACTCAATTGACATCTGAGTGGATCTGCGCAGTCCAGTAAGGGGACAATACGTAGCTCACAAGCCCATTTACAGGAAATCTATTTGGTGAGCCTTTTCCCCAACTTGAACTGAAATAGAACTTAAAAAGCCATGTGAAATTTAATTGTTTTTAAAAGCCATATTTCATAATGCAAAATTATTAAAACAAAATCTTGGTGGGACTGATATCAAACGTGAGGCTAAATTTAGCACTTTCAGCACTGCAGGCCCTTGATGGGGTATCTCCCCTTTTTAACGGAGTGATATTTATAGGAGATTGACCTGAATAATTTATCTGAAAGTGGAAGTATCCAGTATTCTGCGTCATGAAGGCACAATGAAAGCCATGCTAGCTGTATAGTTGGAGGTATGTGTGCAGAAGTTTTGAACAAAGACGAATATGCAAGAGCAGGGGCTGGCTCCTAACCCTTCTCTTTGAAGGGAAGAGCTATTTGGAGATGGTATTTGAGTTCATTCACTCCTTTACACACCCCTAATTGGTAAACTGAGATTGCATCTGCTGTCCTTGAGCAAATTTGCACTCCCACACTGTGTGTGCGTGGACCACACATTGCACACAGTTGTCAACTTCACTTTGCTGTCTATTGCTGTATATGCTTCTATGGAATTGAAACACCCTTGCAAAAGAGATTTTTTATTTCAATGGGATCTATCCTGGTTAAATAAAGGTTAAATGGGTAATGCTCTAAAAATACCTAGATAGGCAAGGTAACCATGGTGTTGTCAATTGACAATGGTGGCAGGGAACATAGCCTATTTTTATGATGACCTTTCTTGAATCGATGCTAATGAGCTTATATAATTGCTGATTGTTGCTGAAAGACACCAAACGTAAACTCAGTTCATTGATCTGCACAACATAAAAACCTGTTGCAGTCTCATTCACTGCCATCTTCAATGAAGAGAAACATGAAGGTCATGTAAATGATTAGTAAAGCACATTGCAATGAGTACCGTGCAATGGAAAAGTCGTAAAATGTCACATGAATATTCAGCTTCCTCCTGAGCAGGGCAACAACAGCTGTGCCCTTACATCTTCATCTTCCTCCTTCCACATCATTATAATTATGGGGATATGTTAATTGGGCATCTGCTGCCTGGAGTCAGATTTGTCTTCTGCCTTGCTCTCTGACAGCTCTGTGATTGTCCCTGGTTTCTCTCTGACCCGCCAAGCTGTCTCAAGGCCAGAGTTGGCCAGAAAAACATCTCTGCCAGCCTACACCACCGCTAAAAAAAATGAACAGGCAATCACAGAAGCACAAACACATTTTCTTAAACACATTTTCTTAAACACACACACACACACACACACACACACACACACACACACACACACACACACACACACACACACACTCACACACACACACACACACAAACGACACATACAACCAAATATCGATTTGTGCCTGTGTGCAAAAATGACGCATACATGCATGGGGGTCATGGAAATCTTAATCAGCTGAATGCTTCTGATGGCACCAGCCACCGAGCTGTGAGGCAAGCTAAGAAAATACGCCAATTCAGCCAGGCAATAAATGCCTCTAAACGCTATCACAGTCTCGACTCTACTGTGCATTGCTCAGCGATTAAAGAAAAGCAATGAGAGCACGCATATTGCAGGTATCCCGCTGTCTTTATGCAGAGTCGATCCACAAGGCAGCTCCTCTGTGTTGTACTCTGGGTTTATGTCAGGTGAGATTTCACAGGGAGTGTGAGCGGTGGAGAGTCATCCTGTGATAAATCTTTAAGTGGCTCTTAGGTTTGCCGTCCTCTGTCTCACTTTGAGAGGCAGCTGCGGGCTGCGGGCTGTCAGGAAGAGGAGATAGGGCCGTGGCAGCGAGGCCGAGCCTTTTATCTCTCTTGGCATGACCCACGCCTCGCTTCAGACGAGGTTCATAGGCAGACAGGACTCAAACACAACTCCCCGTCTCCACCACACATCTTCATTTGAAGAACGAGATGTGCTCATTAGGAAAATTGATCGTCGCAAAAGGGGAATGTGTAGTAGGTTTAGTTAATCCCCATCAGAATTCGGAATCAGAATGGTTTTTAGTGAACAATTCAATTTCAGTTTTCTGCAGGTGAATAAAAAACGGTTTTTTTTTCTGAATAGTGGCCTAAAGTTTTTCTAGAGTTTGTTTCTTTCAATACCGGCGAAACTTGGAGAAGAGAAACCTTGACATTACGACTCCCTGCTCGCATAGCCTGTGCACACCTCAGAAGTAGGTTTGCGACATGAAGGACTGTCGTTAACGCTCTCTGAAGAGACGTTATTGGTTAAATTAGTCCTGGCGCGAACGCCCCCGAGAGGAGCCTGCCGGGTGCATGGGCAGCCAGGTAGAAACACACCACCGGATGATGGGTTGCTGGGGGGCCTTTTATGAGTCACATTTTCGCCTCAGTGCCCACGCACAAGTGCATGAGTGAGCGATGGCTAAGTGGAAACGAATCCCACTCACACGACACTCCCAGTTGACGGAGAGAGAGAGTCCTTGAAAGGCGCTGTTGCATTGTATTCACAATTTGGCTCTCATGTCAATGATTTTAATTTTCAATCATTTCAAGGGAGGGTTGTATGTCAAGGTTGTGCTGTCGCAATTCTGGAAGAAAATTGCAAATGCTTTATTGTAACCTTAAAGTTTACACGTGGTTGGATCAGAATTCACACTAGCCATGTCCTTGATGAACGTTCTGCATCTTCTCTTCCTCTGTTGTGAAGCGGAAGTCCAACAATATTACAAAAGTTTGATAAGGTGGCGGATGTTGGCAGAGCCACCGAGCAAGAGACTGGGGTCTGCTGTGTGTGGTGGGGAAGCTGGGAGGCCCCGCAGCCATTTCTCCAAGCATCTGCTCCTCAGTACCATCAGAGCAGATTAGCCAAGACAAATGGACTGATATTCACCTAGCCTGAAGCCCAGAAAGGAAGGGACAAATCGGGATATATCCAACACACAGCCAGACAAAAAGCAAATTCTATATTAGAGACTCAGGTCAAGGGATAGGGGCCTATTTATTATTTCCAAAACATTTAGCCAGTTTGCATCTATGCATGTAACCTCATTGACGTTTTCAAAATAATAATAGTAACAGCTTTTATATTTGTATACAAAATTATTTCAATCCTATTGTACCAAGGATGCTCCTTTCAGAAAATAAAATTTGTCGAATCAACCAACAAGCCTCATATTGTATGTGTAATTTCACATAATTGTGTAAAAAAAAACGTTCCATTGCCTTGAAATACTTTATAGCTATTGCATGAACGATCATACAATTTAACTGTGTAGATGGTTAAATTGATTGACTCTGGGTTCCCTCTCATCCTGGCTCCATGTTCTGATATAGATCTCTTCACTTCCTGGGGTAGTTTATGTAAGAGAGACTGTCAGAGGTCTGTTTCTTGGAAAGTTCATCCGCCTTCCTCCTTGGAAATCAAGGCCGATTATGAAATTAGCTGAAGCATGAAGCACTGAGCTGCTCTTGATGCCATCATTAGGCTTTCCTTTGATTTATGTCGACTCAGAGAGAGAGAGAGAGAGAGAGAGAGAGGGATAGAGAGAGAGAGAGGTCCTCTCTGCTCCTCGCTAGCACACTCCTATGGCTTTGTAGAATCTCATTTTCAACAGGAAATTGAAAACCAAATTGTGTTGAACTGGCTACCCCTGGCATTTCAGCCTCCCTCTTTTGAAATTAATATGGACAAAAAGTAGGGTTCAAAAGATTGTTTTTTTGGGGGTATTTTATTTGATTTTAAGTATGTGGGTGTTTTTATCTGTGCACCTACTGCTTTTGCCCATTCCTCAGTGAGAATTAAAAAAAAAAATCCTCATATGAAAGCCCCTTCCCCTCCCTTTCCATTTGCTGAATCTCCCCAAGCTCTCAGCTGTGAGCCCTATACATAGACCAGCACTCTGGCAGTTTAGCTGAACAGTGTGCTGGAATGGCATCCTGGCTTTAATGGTATGTGGTGGGGAGAGGACTTGAGTACACTTCAGGCCTCACATCTGCATTATTTGTGTGTGTGTGTGTGTGTGTGTGTGTGCTTGCGTGTGTGTGTGTGTGTGTGTGTGTGTGTGTGTGTGTGTGCAGGCAGGCTTGAGTAACCATGCTCTCTGTGACTGCTGCACAATCTCCTTCAGCAAAAGATCTGTTCCATTCAAAAAGCTGACTAAACATCTTTTGTCATCATCACATCTCCCTCTCTCTCTCCCTCTCTCTCTGTCTAACTCCACAGCCCAAATGGCCAAATTGGGTGTCCGCTGTCCGTTATTGAATAGTATTACTTTTAGGACAGCTGTGTTAGGATATTTAAAGAAAGCCTTGTCAGCAATAATCCAATTAGTTTCACAGTGGATTAGATACATGGACAGTGATGATGGACCACTCTGTTCCTGATACACTGCTATTGGTGCCAACCGAATCACAAAGCGCTGCCTCCAGGATAGAAAAGCAGGACTTCCAGGGTACTTACGAGGAGAGCGTTTCTTTCTTCTCTTGTTTTTTTTCCCCTCTCGTCCACATTATGCAATCATAAGACAGCAGCAAAGGAGTGCAGAGAGTGAACTCTTTAGCCGGCAACTAAAATTATAGGTTTAGAAAACGTATCTTTCTACGTCACAGTTTTTGTCTGTGTTTTTTTTGTCCGTAGTTGATCCAGCTCTCTTCAAGCCTAGCCCAGCGTTCTAAAAGAGGGATCTATTGTGGAATGGAACACTAATATTTCAAGGGGCCCCAAGCTATTAATAATAACAAAATAATAATACATTTAATTTGAGGGCGCCTTTCAAGACACTCAAGGTCACCCTACAGTATATATTACAATTACTACATACAGTAAAATTAAAATGAAATGTTAATTAAATTAAGGTGGCATTGACCAAAATGTAGGAAATTAGATCATCATCTGTTGAGAAGGAAGTCTGTTAGAGCAAATAGCTTCCCCCTTCTGGCAGATGAAAACACAGAGGTCTAAGGCAAAACTGATGCCAGTCTCACCACAGAATGCTGGGCTTGGCTTGAAGAGAGCTGGATAACCACAGACAAAAAAAACGCAGACAAAAACTGTGACGTAGAAAGATACGTTTTCTAAACCTATAATCCCATCTTCACATAGTAGCACTAGGTTGCTCTCTGATGCAGATGAATATAGCAGATGAATATATATATGTATGCTCTGCCATGGTATATTTTTGTGAAGTCTCTGGTTTTCCCACTGACAGTCACCTCACCTTAATGGGAGCAGCATATCGCAGTGTTAGAGGCAGAGCCCAGCCCTGAACAGCTGTCAGGCAAGATGCAGCCCTGCACTGACTTATCCTATTTCAAACCAAAAAGCACGAAAACTTTAGAGCACTATTTTACCTCTAAGCGCCATGGAATAAATAATAATTTCTGTCATTTTTCACTCATGAGGCGTCTATCAATCCAATCAATAAACTGCATCAGCGTGCAGATCCACCTCTGGATCACAGCATCTGGCTCATTGACCGGAGCCATATTGGCTTTTTTACACTGTTGGGTAGATATTATGTATGCTTTTTCCCTCAAAGGCACAAACTAGTTTGCATTGTTCTTTTCTTTTTTCTTTTCTTTTATTTGGTACTGACATTGGCATTACAGTGAACATCCATGTTTGTGTTGACGCAAGGTTGTATAAAAAACTATTTCTACATTCAGGTAGACTCCAGGTTCCATTTCAGGTTAATGATAATGTCATTACATTGAAAATGAATGTGGGTTCCCTGAAGGCTGTAACATGCACTACATACATTATATAACTTTAACTGCTTCTCTGTACTGTAATTGTTTCATTATATTTAATTTGTTTTGTTTAACGTTTGCTCATTATTTTTGAATAAATGGACTAGCCCCCTCTCTAAAATGAACTTAAACTCAGATCTCTTTGTATGAATGAAGGATTAATACAAGGAACTAAAAAATGTACAAAAGGCTTTACAGCCTCTGAATGATTGCCTGAAATGGGCAGGAAATTAGCTTTTAGGAACAAAAGCCTTGATCCGCTTGAATGTGAAGCAGTGGAAGACTGTGTGGCCTTGATGGATGCTGTGTCAATAGAAGAGAATCGTTTAATTTTTCTTTAGTTCATAGAAAAAGAGTCAAGCCTGTGAGTGCAGTTGGCTAAAATGTTCAAACTGTTGGGATAAAATGTGTATAGCCGGGGACCCTTAACTGTTTACTCATTGTTAACCTTTAGTTTTGCGCCCTGATATAGAACGCCTGGGTTTTCGGATAAAAAAAAAAAAGTGATGTACATTCAATGCCACTCAACCTGGTTCTTTGCGATAACCTACAGAGATTAAAAACCATTCATATAATATATTCTGCTATGCCGCCTGTGATACCTCTGGAGCACCATTCTTATCCAATGTTTACTGTCTGTTCACTATGAGTTTTGATTTGCTTGTGTTGGACTAGCCACCATCTCTTTAAGCCTTTTCACGTGAGCCACAGATGTCAGTAATGGTGCATGCCATTCTGACGACAAACATGTCTGTTGTTTCAGCACGGTTATGCACAGCTGCTCCACTCTCTCCAATGAGGCTATATTTGTACTAATTTCAGTTGTTCGACGTACATCTTTGCCTCCCATTGTCATGTTTTCATTACTCCACCACTGTAGGATTACGAGGGCAGGTAAAATTACAATGATTCCCTGAAGAAGAAAAAACCCTACCTTGCCTAGTGATACGCAGCAGATTGTACGCAGTCATTGGAATATTTCAGCCAGTCACGGATCCCATACCATAGTCTCCATCATGGAGCTCCAACCCTGAGGCAGGAATGAAAAGAGAGGAATGGGGAGGAGGAGTTGTCAGCTCCACACTATAATGAGGGGAGTACCTAGTTATCTGGGCCAAATGCTGTGGTTTTTACCCCCAGGCTGTTGTCTTGGGTAAGCAGGATGGAGATGGAGGGAGGGAGGGAGGGAGGGAGGGAAGGAGGGAGGGAGAAAGAAGTAAAAGGCACTGTTCTATCACAGAACACACAATGCAGGAGTAGACAGGGAAAGAAAAAGAGAGGACGAGAGAGATAGATGGAAAAAGCTAGAAATATATTGTATTCATGTGTCAGAGATGGCGAGAGTAAACTTAAAGGGATCGTTCACTCATCTGCTAAAACGACATGCAATATGTTGTTGTTTATGCTCAATAAAGTAAGTGTATCAAACAAGTTTGGGTCGTAGGATCAATGAAAGTGTAATTCCCGTATTTGTCCGACCACCGGCATTTAAATGGTTAATTCACTGTACACCATAATGCCCATATGTGTAACAAACAGCATTGGCATATGGTGAAAAACATCCAAAACGGCTGACGTATCCCTTTAAAGATTAACTGACAGACAGATACAGACAGGTGGAAGTAAAAAGAAACAGAAAGAAAGAGGAATATTTACAGAATGAGAGAGAGAAAGAAAGAAAGAAAGAAAGAAAGAAAGAAAGAAAGAAAGAAAGAGAGAGAGAGAAAGAGAGAGAGAGAAAGAAAGAATGAAAGAAAGAAAGAAAGAAAGAAAGAGAGAGAGAGAGCGATAAAGAAAGAAAGAAAGAATGAAAGAAAGAAATAAAGAAAGAGAGAGAGCGAGAGAGCGAGAGAGAGAGAGAGAGAGAGAGAGAGAGAGAGAGAGAGAAAGGGACAGAGAGAGAGAGAAAGAAAGAAAGAAAGAATAAAAGAGAGAAAGAGTAAGAGAGAGAGTGAGAGAGACAGGTCCTCTGCTCTTGGCTCGCATACTTCTATGGCTTTGTGGAATCTCACTTTCAACAGATGGAGAAGTAAAGAGATAGAGAAGGAAGGAAGTTGACAGGCAGATGAAAATGTGGACCCCAGTGGTCCCGGAGCATGGCAGGCTTTTAACGGCTAAGGCTTTTTTTGGCTTCCTTGGCAGGGACAGACTGACCCCCGCCTACACTCCCACTCTCCTCTGATGCTCTCTCACGCCGCAAGGGACCTAAGCCATCGTGCGGTCTGCGTCCTCATATGCCTGCCTTACCTCTCGTGTACTGACTTTGACGACACGCTTTCATGTAAGATCACCAACATTTATATTGCTTTATACTTCCGAAGAGAGAGCTGAGCCAGAAGGCAAAGCTCTCAATCTACCGGTCTATCTTCATTCCTACTCTCACCTATGGTCATGAAGGGTGGGTCATGACCGAAAGAACAAGATCGCGGATACAAGCGGCGGAAATGAGTTTCCTCCGGAGGGTGGCTGGCATCTCCCTTAGGGATAGGGTGAGAAGTTCAGCCATTCGTGAGGGACTCGGAGTAGAGCCGCTGCTTCTTTGCGTAGAAAGGAGCCAGTTGAGGTGGTTCGGGCATCTAGTAAGGATGCCACCTGGCCGCCTCCCTAGGGAGGTGTTCCAGGCACGTCCAGCTGGGCGGAGGCCGCGGGGCAGACCTAGGACCAGGTGGAGGGATTATATCTCCACACTGGCCTGGGAACGCCTTGGAATCCCCCAGTCAGAGCTGGTTAATGTGGCCCGGGAAAGGGAAGTTTGGGATGCCCTGCTTGAACTGCTACCTCCGCGACCCGACCCCGGACAAAGCGGATGAAGATGATGATGATGATGACTTCCGTGACATGCTATGGGTCTTTTTTTAATTTCTTTTATACATAATCTACTCTGTATTTATTTTTTTTTTTTACATAAATCAGGGAAAAGATCAGCTCTAATCTATCTCCAGACTAAATTTTAAACAGTAAAATCTGAAAAATGAGTCATATGTCCTTGACACAGATCCGAAAAAACTGTTTTTTTTTCTGGTAATGTCTATCTAGCACATATACACATCTTTGCCTAATTAATTTAGACAAAATTGTTTCTGGAACTGGAGCAAAAGAGCCTGAAGGGTGTTTCTTCATCCAGCCATTCATGGGAAAACCCAATGGTATTGAGAACACTATATCAGAATGTTTGCTGACCATGGTCCTGAAACAGCTGTCATGGGTTAGATCACACAGAAAAGCACTTGCCAATCAACTACTTCAGTTGAAATAGGCTGAACAGCTACACAGACAGTGCATAAGCATGCACAATTTACGCACTTATGAATCAAAAGTACCTTCAGTAGATAGCAATGATAACAAAATGTAAAGCCAAAAGCCTAATGCTGATTCGACCATTGTCACACTCCCGTAATGGTCTATTACAGCCTTTTTACTGAGCGCTGTAGTCACATGCTCACGAAGTGTGAGAAGCAAGCCGTTGGCTCACCATTGCAGTCCCTGTAGAATAGGAACTCCTTGGAGTTTTCATCCACGTTAATGAGGCATTAATGAGGTCTACACTGTGGTCAGCACTAAGCGACCATGACAGCCTGACCTGTCCCATGTGGCCGCTTGTCAGGGCCTCCCCCTAAAGGTTGTATTTACAATAGGCTACACAACACAATTATCAGATGATAAACAAGGGTCATCTTTTTTTTTTATAAAACCCAGTCACTAGGTAAATCATATCTGCTAGCTGAAACAATAGTATATCTGAGTGCGGCAGTAACGAAACGTGGCTGTCAAAAGTTTCTTTTTGTTTAATCAGCAGGTGAACACTGGTATGACTCATCGAGCAGAGTTGAAAAACACCTCCGTCAACAGGATGAGGTGGAGCTCTGTCCTCCCAGATACAATAAAATGTGTCTAAATAGAATAGGTTTGATTCAAATGCATGAATGAGTGTGATGACCATGAGGTGATTTCTTTGCTGAGAAAGCAACACATTGCCATTGCTGTCCAGAAATGAGTGGTAGTGAAGGTGAATCATTTCACCTTTTTTAAAGGAAGACATTTGTAAGGTCAGGGGACATATTTTTTTTCAAATAAAAAGTGTATCCTCACTGAGAAAAACACCTCTCTACTCTACTTTTTTTGAGTACTTTATCCTATAAAAAAACAAAGAATCTTTCACAGATTTGGATTGGATTGAAGCCTAAACCATACTGTATATTGTATTATTTAATAGGGCCTAATACAGAAGCATAATCATATAGAGAATAGATCTGAGCTGTCCAAACAGGCTTGGTTCCTTCTATAGTGATCTTTATGATGATAATTAACATGAATTGTACCGGTTGTGTTTATAATGCTCATGTTTATTTTGACCGCTGGGTTATGAAATTATCGTTTTCTTTTCTGCAAAGCTGCTTGACAAACACGCTAACATTGAACTTCAACGAAAGGCTTTAAAATGTTTTTGACAAATTTTGGCAGCTGCTTTTGAGACCTTCAGTTTTGTACTGCACGCTCTGTCCATAGTAATGACATAGACCTGAGCCAAGGTTACTGAAAACTTTGAAAATATGTGAGAACCACATTTGAAATGCAAAAAAAAGCAATTTTCTACAGAGTGAGGATGATTTTGGGTACATTTAAAATATATATATTATTGGATTTATACCCAGATGAATGCTGAATACATGAATGTGTATCTGATTATATTGCTCTTGGTGGGTTTTCCCTCTGAACATCCTTACCTGGGGCTAGAGACACATGACCTCATGCAATACCACCACAGGGGTTATCACCCTGTAGGATTAAGCACTGTTAGCATTGCCAGCAATTAAAATGAAGGTCAATGGTCTGATACCCCCAGTGAAAACTCACACACAGCACATTCCCTCATATTCCCATTCATATTCCTGCTTTGTGTTTATCTTCCCTCCTCGTTTTTCATTTCCCTCTAATCCCTTTAGGCGGGATGATCCCAGCAGGTGGGGGCCCGGCACCGCCTCGGCAACTCCCGAACTTGCTCCCGCCACACACGAGAGGATCCATGTTATTATTCTGAAAAACATCAGGCTACTGAATGCATTGAGGAGAAAAATTGGCTCGCCTGTGTGGCGTGCGCCGAGGGAGGACGCCCAGCTGTAGCAGAAGCAGCATTATGTCAGACAGGACAGGAGACTGATTCTATGATGAGATGTCCCGGCAAAAATAACCTGATGTTCACAATAACCCCTAATCTGGTGGCATTCGTCCCTGGCACATGTTTAATGACTCAACAAAACAAAAATGACAGACCCCTGGGAGGGACAGACACAGCAAATACTCAGCTCTGTGAGCCAGCTGCCCTGTGTTCTAGGACCCCTTTGAAATCAAAGATGCCTTTATTCATTGGCAGCACCTCTCACATGGCAGCATTGCTCTATATACACGGTACTGTGGCACATCAGCCAAGGAAATAGCTTCTGACATGGATGTTAGCACATCTTTTGGCCCTGGGCCTTCATTATATCAGAGCCATTAGTCCACTTGCACTCAGCCAAGCGTTGTCCTGGGAGCCTGTAATCATTGCCGACACAGGAGCCGTGGACTTCCCGTTCGTCAGGTTGCCAGGCAGCACCCGTCCTCATGCATTCCCTTTCCCTAATCCTACCTGCAGGTTTGGGCCAAGGAACATCCGGTGGATTAGAAAAGACTGTTCCAATTATTCGCACTTCCTCCTTGGCTACCTTGACTAGGACGATTCAGTTACAGATTTATTTTAAGCACCATCTTAGAGCCATTTGTTTTATAAAATTATTTTTGTGCACTTCTGTTTGGAAGGTATTAGCCAGGGTAAGGCAGATATTGGAATAGTATCTCATATGATAGTCTTGAAAATAGTTCAAATAGTTTTAACATGTTAGTTTTGCAGTGGAGGAATGTGCTCGCAACAATCTAAGTAAATATAACGTAGTGCCAGGTAATGCAACGTGACAATACTTTTTTTTACACTGTAGAATCTTAGTAATATGATAACTTACATTAACGAATATGAATGACAGGCTTCATCAGATCTAAGAGAGTCTCTATGATTGGAGCTCCATATTTTTTATCTTCTTTGTTGTGTTAACAGTTCACCTTGGGAGTCATGTTTGAAGTAATTCAATGGAGGCCATTCAACCTAATCTGATAAAAAAAATCGTTCTCAAAATAAAACAGTAGGTGGAATCTTCATGGGTGTATATCATGTAAAAAATAAAAATGCATGTGTAAATCATTCACAGCTATTAGAAATATACTGGAAATATATCGAATATAAATTCATGATATTCTGCATTCAAAGTAACACGCTTAGATTCAATGTGCTTTACACAAGACTAGTAGAAACAAACAAGGACAAAACAGTGACCAAGAAATAAATAAAATCAATTGCAATAAGAGAAATAAACTTGCCAAGAAGTAAAGATTCCGCCAAATACAATAAAGAACATATACATTTTTTATCTGGATTTAAAAGTAGTCAGACTTGGAGTGAGTCTCAAATATACATTCAAATATAATTATTTCAAGCCATTATTTGAATCATTGCTTACTAATGAAAATGTCAGAGCTGAACGTATGGTTTCCTTAAGTTCATGATGGTGTTGATATGCATGTTTGAAATATGGAACTTCATTTCACTAATAGTGACAAAGCCACCAAGGTTTCCACGGCTTTAAAACTAACTGTGACCTCAACATTTCATATTAGAGACCTTGCCAAGCTGTCGCTGCAAACCCTCCATCACACTGTGATTTCAGTGTTGGAAGCTACTGTACACTCACACACGTGACCTTGGAAAATGAAAATGAAAAGTAAGTGAAAGAAATCACATTAACAATAATAATACAATAATACAATAATAAATGGGGATATGGCCGAATACCTCTGCACTGATGGAGTTTGCACATGGTTTGTGCAAGACCACATTGCCGACAATTTGTATGTTGGAGAAGAGTATAAGAACAAACAATGCGTCAAGAGGGGACAATATGATAAAGAACAGTGAAAATAAATGTTTAGCTTTAGAAAAGGCAGGACTGACGTGTCAAATATTACCTTGGATTTTTTTTTTTGCCTCATGGTGATGCTGCTATGAGCGACTCGTTGAGACTTTGAATGGCAGGCTACGCTTATAAACATCATCCAGCCCTTAACACATAAGTTTGGAGGCCACTACCCACTTCAAGTATCTTAGACGAAACAGATACACACACACACACACACACACACACACACACACACACACACACACACACACACACACACACACACACACACACACACACACACACACACACACACGTACAGACCGCCACATACATAGGTACATTGAGCTGAGATTTCGAATAAATCACTCTGGAGTACAGCAATTGAAGGACGATTCTTCATCATGAGCTCCCTTTTTCACTTGCTCTTCTTTTTATTGTTGGTGTCTAATGGATCTTCAGCAGTCATTACAGGCGTAAGTGGAACAGTTAGCTGCTTGAGTGGAACATACCTCTTTATTCTGTAAATACTGTCTTAGAATTGCCTCTTTGGCAAAATTGTGTTCCTCAGAAGGCGTTGACATTTTGAATAAATTATCTTAAACCATGCAGTCTGATGAAGCAGTTCAGGTAAAGCAATAAAGTAAAAGTTACAAAGTAATAAAGGCTACATTGATCAATTAAAACTGCTTGATATTGGTGTATTTACATGTCACGTTGTACTGCAAAACTAACAATTTAGTTGTTATCCCTCACAAATATGTTCTTGCCACAATACTATTTAGTCCAATTAACAGCATTTTAAATCATAAAATATTATTGTACTGATGCTTAGAATTTTGTATTTCATATTTTTCCAGACGTTAACAGTGGAGAGGTTAAGGTTACCTAGTGATACATTCCTTGGCTGGCAAAATTGAGAGTGAAAAGATCTAGTGAAAAATACGTAAATAACTCAAATTGTGCTTATTGTTCATTTACGCCCATATAAATTAACCTTTTAAGCATTTAGAACTATAGACTCATTGTCGTCAAATACAATACAACACAAAACTAAACGTCCAATACTGCAAACATAATTAATATGAATTAAAGCACGAGCATCTGACTCTGTCACATGAAATCAGTACTCTTCGGTGTCTTCTCTCCCTTTCATTTTATACAAAATGAGAGTAGTTAATCAATGAAGTAACTCATCTCTCATTACACAATTTCCTGATGCTTATTTAGAAAGTCATAATATTCAGGGTTTGACCATTGGTGGATTGGATTTATCAAATGTATTTATTTTCTGTACAAGTGTTTTTATTCAAAAGTAACGTCTGACAACTTCGACTGTTTTTAATGTGTGTGGGGGGGGGGTTTACATGTACCTCTTCAGGCATGTGAGCAAGACTCCCAGTGCGGTGGAGGGATGTGCTGTGCGGTCAGCCTGTGGATCCGTAGCCTACGCATATGTGCCCCAATGGGGCAAGAGGGGGACAACTGTCACCCCATGAGTCACAAGGTGGGTATAAAATTGAGCAGAAAATTCCTCATTATTTCTACCAAAGAATATCCAATGTGTCATACTTATTTTTCACTTTTTTTCTATTTCTAGGTCCCATTCTTTGGCAAAAGATTGCATCATACATGTCCATGTTTGCCCAACCTAGTATGCATTGCAACAGGGCAAGGTGAATTCAAATGTCTGTCCCCATACAAGTACCAAGATTATTATCTATGAAGACCATTATTGGGAAAGAGGTCCGGTTAGAGGTTCAATAAATGTATTATTGGAAACATGTGCTTCACATCTGAAAGATAATGTCTCAACAAATTTTATTTAAGTTACATGTTTATTGAAGTTATGTATTGGTTCAGGTTAAACTAAGCTACTGTATACGCAAAATAAAATGTTCCAGTGATTTCCTTAACTTTCTTAAATTCAGAATTAATCTTATAAATCAACACTAAACTATACATATCCGTCTCAGATTACCCTGCACGCTGTATTAGGCTACGGAAACCCTGTTGATTACTTACTTTGGCCCTGAATGTTTTGTTTCTTTATTTGTCCTTGCAATAAACAGTACATATACGTAGCTATAAGCAGAAAGTCTTCATGAGGTCATCAAGGAGGAGTGTGGCCAGTATTCTCCCTTCTTCTGTTTCATGTACTTCTTGTATTCTCCCTGCATGGCTCTTTCTTATGCAAATTGTTGTAATTCCAACAATATGGCATCTTTCCTTTTCAGGAGAAACTCATTAATATTTTTCTGGATTTGGATATTTTGTCATTCTCATGTTTCTCGATGTATTTGCATATCATTTGAACCCAAATAGCCGAATATTGAGAATAAAAAAATACCACAAAGAGCTTGAATGAGTGAAACATGTTTGGAGTAAAAAAAACAGTTTTTATGTACGTATTTCTTTTTAGGCTGATCTGTCATTTAGACTATATTTGTTCATGCATTATTTACCTCTGATACATAAAATATGATATTGTAAAAATGCTTGTTATACCTACACCAAGCCTCTCTAATTTTACGCGTTCTGAATACCCCATACCATTTCTTCGTAAGATTGATATTGACATTCAAGAAGTAAAATCGTTTTTGATCTGGATACCATTACTTGAGCACCAGAGCTTACAGCTGCCCTCTAGGGAAACATAAAGAGAAACACGTTTGTTTAGTTAGGAGAAAGATCTTTCTCAAGTTAACTTTTCATGATACAAAGTAAGAGTTTGATAACGTCTTTTCTTTCATATATATGTCATTTAACATGTAACACACACATTCTGGTAACGTAGAATTACAGATTTAAAAGTGAAAAATTATGTTTTAATGTTTTTTCCATTTGTGTTTAGCAAAGACTGAATGTTCTTGTTAACAGCACAACAAAAGCATTTCAAAGTCATAAAGCTCTGAAAAAGTGTAATTTGGCAAGTTTGTTTTTACAAAGCATTTAGTCAAAGGTCAAAGCCTTAATTAGATTTCTATGATGGGAAAAATTACTAATGAAGATTGATTCACATCTAATCTTTGACTTTATTGATGAGAATTGGTGTACGGTGTCTCATAGTATTACTTTCAGACTAATGTCTTACTATTCATAAGGCATAGCCTCCATAATAGGCTGATCTTTGACAGCAA
The DNA here is from genome assembly GCA_026901105.3 of Galaxias olidus. NCBI lineage: Eukaryota > Metazoa > Chordata > Actinopteri > Galaxiiformes > Galaxiidae > Galaxias > Galaxias olidus. Next base: position 39,875 of record JAPMUY010008493.1, on the reverse strand, counting down.
TTCCCTAAATATTGGTGGCCAGCACACTGGCACCGGCTAGTTAGGTACTGACATGAATACAAATGTAAGGATACAACTGATGATATCTTAAACCTACTGTTAAGGCCTATATTATAATGACTTCATCATTACACTAGTGTAAGCCCATGGCGTGTTCTGCCCTGAATAATACCAACATATTACAGACCCCGACAGTTCATCTAACTTTACTGCAAAATCAGACACCGTTAACAGTTAGACTTAAATGTACATGGCATCTTGTCATTCCCTACATTTACTCTTTCTTTGCCCAAAGTAGGCTTATTACATACTATAGGTAAGTACCATTAGTAAGATTTATATTTATTTAGACTGTGAACTATAGCCATGTCAAAAGGTGACCTTGTAAGTAATTATGCCGGACAGTACAGTTCCAACGCAACCAAGTCATCTGATGGAGACTGCGATAGGATGAAAGGTCAAAAGTATAGCAGAGACAGACAATAGACTATTTTCAAAAGTAATTTGTCATCAACAGGGCTCTCACAAGTACCCTCGCTGCAAATTGTTGTAGCAGAAATACCTGGATTAGATTTGTATCAGAGGTAGGGTGAGATAATTTCTTGTGTATTAGAACAGCGAGACAGCGGTTGGGCTGATAGCCTTGTGCATGCTGGGAGAGATGGAAAGCTGATGTCATTACAAGGCATGCATGTTGTGAGGCTAATAGTTACAAATGCAGTGAGCCCCGACCAGAGATGCTGGGTGGGATGTAGCAACACCAGGGTGCTGCGGAGAAATAAAAGATCAGCAGCTTTCATCTCACCACCTACCTGCCCCAAAGGGACAGGTGACCTACAGCTCATAGATAAACAACTTTCATTAGCTGACAGACAAGAGACCTGGGGTAATCCAATGTATTAGTAATTATTTCACATTTATTCTTACTAGTATTGCAAAGCCAAAGTATAGTATTAGTTCAGAACCTCCTACCCAATGCAAGATCAAATTGAAACAATTTATCATCCACTTGTTTTGTTTTATTTACTTAGAAATACAAACAATGCAAATATCCCCTGCAGCACTAATTCTTTGTTTCTTTTCGAGTCTCATTGCCCATATCAATAGGAAAAAAAGTATATTTGTCTCATAAGAAATGTGTAAGGACACGTTTTTTGTTAACATAGGCTTAACTCCATAAAGAACAGGAACTTGCAAAAAATACTGTAAAAGTGTAGGTTTTACACTACACAGAATAAGTATAAGAAGGTTCCATGAAATATACAATATAGGCCTATAAAAAGGTGTAGAAGAAATAAAAGAAACATCTTTAAAATATTATATTTACAAACATGTCATATATCGTTTCCACTGATTGTTTTTAAAGCCATACTGTTAAAACCATGATTCCAAATAACTAAAAATTGAAACTTTGCATTTTAAGCAGGGCTATGGCAAACTGAATCAGCTATTAAGTAAAAAAAACATTGCAACATAATTCTTAACTTAAATCCAGGTATGGTAGTTCTTAGCCCCTAGTGTGGGCTACAGGTTTACAGAATTATTCAGATGACACAATATGGCTCCATGGGAGTTTGTGTGCTCGAACAGCACGGGAAACAGGCTCTGAGACGCATCCTCAGTTCCTTGTTAAATATGAAACTGATGATGGGATTCGCCCCCGCTTGGACAAACGTCATCCACACCGCAGCAGACAAATAAACTTGTGGAATGGTGCCTCCTTTGACGAATACTCGAAGATAGCACGCGATGATATAAGGGGCCCATAGGACCAGAAATGTTAGTGTAATCATATAATACATTTTCCCAATGCGTTTCTCCATTTTAAATTCGTCTAATACGAGCAGCCTTCTATTCCCATTGTGAGAAGCTTGTCTGATGCCCACCAACGTTGGTGGGGTGGGCCCACGTCCAAACCCTGCAATCCAATTGGCAGCTGCTTGTCCAGTTGCACCTGGCCCATGGAATGTCCAATTTTGGCTTATGGCTGGGACAAGCTGTGCGGGTTTCATCTTGCGATGGTCGTAAACGAAACAAAGCATCTTGATGTAAACAACATGCGTTGTGCCCACTATGACAGCTAGCATCAACATGAAACCCAGTGTGTCGTTTGCTTTCACATATCGGTGTTCGAAAATGCACTGTTCCTCCTCACGGATGAATTTGTATGTGCCAACATCAAATACTGGAGGAAAAGCCATTGCAATAGAGAGAGTCCAAACCATGCAAATGACTGCCACAGAGGTCCATAAAGTAATTCGTTTGGAATAAAACCTGTGATGTGCAATAGCCATGTATCGAGTGACACTGACACAGAAAAGCAGAAACGCTACATGGAAACAAAAAAGCACCGACATGAATGCTATTATTTTGCAACTTATAATACTGTAAACCCAAGTGGACCCGTTACTGATTGATATCATTACAAATGGAAAGCATACGGATGACCGTATTACATCTGCCAGACATAGATCAAGAAGAAAATAATACGGAGCTTTGTGAAGGGAGCTGTCTTTCAGCACCAGGAGGGACAGCGCCACATTCCCTACAAGGCTGATGCAAATTATCAGACCTAGCGAGGCCAGTTTCACCGCAGAGGCGGTGATGGCATAATTTTGTAGCGAAGGGTTGCTTTCCCCAAACTCACTTGTATTTGCCATTTCCAATGCAACCAAGCTATTGTCAAAGGCGCGTCACTTCTAAATTCCCACATCAAGTGGATTTGCCTTCTTTTGCCTACTTGCCTAGAAGTAACATATCAATGTTATGTTAAGAATTGACCAAGACATTTTAATGATGCATAGCTGTTCATGTAGGCCTCCTCGGGTGTTAACATTCGCCTGAAAGAATAAACACTTATTCCAATAAAAAGATAAAATAGGCGGTTGTTCAGAATCATCGCACTTGAAATCGTTTTACATTTATTTTCGTCTTCTCCTTCATCTCACAAGTGTCCATGTTGCTTCTGAAATACATCCCAGTCCGTAGTTCCATTCTCTGTTGACTGAAAATAGTCTGCTCTGTAAACCATCTCACAAGATACCTTCAATACACGGGTATTTCAAAAACATATCTCCATTTCCACTGATGGCGGAGGTTCTCGTTCTTCTTGATGAAAAAATAAACATAAGCCGGAGAATAGGCCGTCATCACCACTTCAGCACGAAATTAATGTGTGGTAGAAATGGCCAAACGTCTGTTGCCTGTTCTCCATCGGAGGATGCATGGCGCATGAATATATTCCAAATAGCCATTGTAAAGGCAACGACCAACTATGGACCGATGAACAAAATATCCAAAAACAATTATTCAAATGAAAACGGAAGACTCATAGGCTAGTCTAGGTAAAAAAGGAATAGATTCACTGCTAGCTTTTTGCTAAGCTACACGTCCCAAAACAGACAGGGTGTTCTCCTGTGCCAATGTAGCCTATGGAATCATTCAATTACTGCTGTGTCTCATCCAACTGTAGACATATCCCCCGATGTATCACATGCGAGCTCCTTTCTCGTCGTGAATTATTTTGGGAATTGTGAAGCTTTAGATTATCTTTTTTTTCTTTCATGCCTTATTTTGCTACCAATTAATTTAAGACTCACCAATTAAGTCATATGTGCTAACTGCACAAATGCTCATTAATAACCAGACATGAGATAATATTTCACAGCCTACAGTTTTATATACTCTAGTACTACCACAAGTCAATAATGTTACAGGGATGTGTGTCTCTGTCTGTGTGTATGTGCGCGCGTGCGTGTGTTAACATTGATTAAAGAGGATGAAGGATCACATCATATCTATGCTATAAGGTGTTAAATAGCCAAATTTGAACTGCTTTTGACGACGGCCCTGTAAGGATCATACGTGATATACGCTTTATAAAAAAAACATAACAAAGAAAGAACAATAATGATAAATCGACCTGGTTCTCAATTTTTTTTGTTAAATGACAATTATTATACAATTCTGTACAGACTCGAAGTTAATAACATGCAATAGTAAATTATGTTGTTATAATCATTATTAAAAGTATTAGTATGTTTTACAAACCATTATATTATTTAATTCAAAATGTTAGTACATTTTTGGACAGTTTCTTAGTATTTAGGTCTTATCTCAAATACAGCCATTGTGATTCACCAGTGCCCCCTGCTGCCAATACATACGTATAGCATTGGCTTATTGGTAAAATAAATAGTTATGTTCAATACATCGGTTCCATACCTAATAGGCCTACTGACCTTCCGCTGTAATCAGCAGCAGTGCATAGAATGGACTTCTACCTAGCAGCTTATTCTACCTTGTGATCAAAATGGTATCAAAACCTACATTAGTTCTTGCGTTATGCAAGAGGCAAACTTTTTTTGTGCTGTATGTGGTAGATGAAAATGAACTGTTTTGTAGCACAATGCTATTTGCATACTGTTTAAATTTGTCCTACAGTAGACACTAGACAGCGTACCTTTTTTAATTTGTATTTTAGGACGGACGACAGAGCTTGTAATGAAGGTGACGCAATCGCGTCATGAGTCAGCTCTGTGGTGGGCGGAGAGAGCATTGGTTGATATGGGGGGGTTCAAAGCCCAAGGATTTTATACCCTAACAAGCTTTCTATTTTAACCTGTTTTAGCTCATAGCAATGGCCTTTCCCATAGGTTCAAATGTGCAGATGAACACAGATCAAGAAAACGACCACTCGTTTTCCGCTGAAAACAACATCGACATCGACGAGATACAATTGGAGAAAATCACAAAGAATCAACTCGAAGACTGCAAAGCGTTACCTCTCCACTCACCATGGACGTTTTGGTTAGACAGGTAGGTGAAAGGGCTTGAAGCAACTATTTAGGCCTACTGTAGCCTAGGATTGGATTGTGTCGTGTGGACCAAGTTTAGGGACAGCAACCGATTCAAGCTGCAACAAACTAGCAGAATTTCTCATTGGTTCTTACTTCTTTGCTACGCCTAGAGTTCACTTTCGTTAGTTTAGCGAAAGTGCTAATGTTGTCTGACTTATAGCATGCCAACCAATGTTCATAATATTCTTGTCTTAATTGGAAACAGTATTTGTTTGGCTAGTCACATTGTGGCAACATCCTCGACCTTCTGTGAAACAATGTTATAATGTATGTGAAGAATGCGCCGAAACTGTTCGGCTACATATCTTTTGCAAATGCACCTAAAGCTTACTTTTGATTTGATACGGGTTGATTGCCCCCAACAAATATTATCCAACCCACAAATAATGTTGCATGTCACGCTAGACGTATTTGTTTTCCATTGATTCTGATGCTTACATTTGAATTAAGCAGGCCAATGCAGTTCACGCGTTAAATGCCAACAAGACATTGCTTTAGCCCTGTGTGCTACATGTCTATCCTCACTGTAGGCCTCTAGTGTAGTTTATAGTAGCCTATTCTCTAACAGACCTATTGACTTATTTCTTACCGAAACTTTGTGTAGTTTATAGTAGCCTATTCTCTAACAGACCTATTGACTTATTTCTTTCCGAAACTTTGTTGCAGTGATAATGCTACTAGAATGGACTTAACCTTAGCTTCCACTCACACTGTTTGCATGTTACCTTCTATTTTAGATCATTACCGGGGACAACAGCAGCCGAGTGTGAGTCAAATTTGAAAAAGATCTACACAGTTCAAACAATTCAGGTGAGCTCTTGTTTGAAATTACACCTTTCCAGATTATTGTCAATATCAGCCAGCATCACTGAGCCATCAGCAATCATTGTGCACTAAAGTTGATCCAGTGTAGCACATTAGCTTTTTATTAGGCTTGGGTACCGAACTCGGTACTGTTGAGGGTATCGACCCAAGTTAAGTCGATACTACCGAGTACGGATTAGTGTAAAATCAATTGTTCCAAATTTTGATACCTGAGAGCGCATCTGGGTGAGGGAGCAGGCAGAAAGAGAGAGCGAGAGAGAGACTATACCACCCCTACAGCTTGTTCAATGTTCAACCAAGTCAGGACAATGAGCCGAAAGCTGCCCCAAAATATTGCCAAGTCTCCCCAGTAGCCGTAGCTAATGTTAGCAGCACGCCTGTTGCCAGCACCGAAGTTGAACCCTCCATGGACAACAAAACTTGGTAAGTGAGGCAGCATCGACATGTTTAGGTAATTCTTTAGCTAGTTGGATGAGTTGGTGTTGGAGATAACTGGGCATTTTTCAGTGTCTTTGCTGACGTTAACCTGGTGGTCACCCTGCCTCACTCTCAACCCCATCGTGTCATAGTGAGAGCTGCAGAGGTTACACCCTTCACCCTGGCGCAGAAGACATTGAGTCAGTGAGTGCCACAGGGCAGTGGCCACATTCATTGTTAAAGGGATTTTGCCCTTCTCAACAGTGGAGGCCCCATAGTTTAGGTAAATTATCACACTGCACACATGAGTGTGTGATAGACCTAAGTTACTAACTAATGATAATGCAGTTCGGTTATTTCTATTGTCTTTGATAATAACAGGGAGATGACAGGGACCCTGAACCCAGAATACTCCCCTCCCCCTCCAGATAATGTCTCTCTAACACACTCATACCAACTTGGTAGGAAAATGTGAAGATGTATATCTGCTAAACAAACTCTTGAGACACACAGAATAGCGTTCTCACACTCATGTCCTGGTGGTGGCAGGTCAGAGGTCGCAAGGACGGGTTTGGGAGGGGAGAGGAAGGCAGGGAGGGGCTCTATTGTATGGTGTACAAAATGTTCTCAATGAATAACAGTGATGAAATTGAGGAGTCTGGACTTATTTTTTTTACAAATACAATTACATTTTTCTTAAAACAGACAGATTAAAATACAGAGAAAAAGGTACCGGTACCGGTTCAAATATGAATGGTACCCAACCCTACTTTTTGTACTGCCTGATGTGTAATTCGGTCCATTACCTGTTAAAATATATATGTAATTTCCCTTTTTGCTGAAAAGAAGACTAGCTGCACTGACTGGAGTGTGCCTGTCTGCTGTGCTTGTGCTTTGTGTTTGACAGGTTGACTTTTATAAAGATCAAGCCTGTTTGGTTTAAGTATTTAACTATGCTGACAATGGGGAACATGAGCATTCCAAGAGCTTATATATTTGTTTGTGAATGTATTAACAGTTAAAAATATATTAAACATTAGATTTGTTTTGTTCATTTTTGACAAAATTGCCTATCCCAGCTTTAACTGATAAAAGTAAACCATCAGCAAGCATTTCAACACGTAATGATCAGGAAGTAGATTAGGTACATCTTTTTATTTCATGTTCTCTACTTTTCACAAAATAAGGACTTGCAGCATGTGTGAAGCATCTCAAACAGCAATTCTTGATCAGCTTCAAAAGTTGTTAAACCTGTTAAATGCATTTTTACATGAATGTATCTGCCCTTTCTGTCTGTCCCATGTAAATAGAGCTTTTGGAGTGTGTACAACAACATCCCCACTGTCACAGCCTTGCCATTAAGATGTAGCTATCACTTAATGCGTGGGGAGAGGAGGCCACTGTGGTAAGTCACTGACTGAATATTTTCTTTATGTGTGATTCAATAAACGGCACATCTTTTATTTTAGCCTACATTTTGTCCTAGGTGTGCACCTAGAGATTGTTATATAAGTCTTCTATTATCTTATATGTATTCCCTTCAGGGAAGAAGAGAGCAATGCCAATGGAGGGGTATGGAAGATGAAAATACCAAAAGAAAACACTGTATGTATTGAAATCCGCTCTCCTTTATTGCCAGGGTATGAATAAGATTTATTAGAATACGTATGATGAATGAAGTGTTTTACTTTCCAGTCGTCAGTTTGGAAGGAGTTGTTACTTGCCACTATCGGTGAACAGTTTGCGGACTACTGTGCCTCTGGTGAGCGACTCCCAAGTCAGGGCTTGATGCTTAATTTAGCCTTCAGCTTTTCTTTTCCAATGTGAAATTTCAAGGAGACTGATAACCAAATACTAGAGGGCAGCCCTGAGTTCTTAGAGAATTTTTGCTTTTATTCTATCCTACAACTAGCAACAAAATTGGTACAACTTACTTGAGTCATTGGGACACGTATATATTCTAATATTACACATCAAAACAGAAATGTGTGTAGTAAATAACTTTCTTTTTCTACTATTTTTAGACGATGAGGTTGTTGGCGTCAGTGTCAGTGTTCGAGATCGAGAAGATGTAGTTCAAGTGTGGAACGGAAATGCGTCTCGCGCTAATGAAGCAAATATCTTGGGAAAAGTACATGAACTCCTTCCTCAAATAACTTTTAAAGCAGTGTTTTATAAATGTAAGTATGGCTGCATGTTTGTTGTTTGTGATAGCTGAGCATAAATCATTTTGATCTTGAATTACAGGAATGCTGCCTATTTAGTATAAGCATGCAATGTAACGTAGATGTGTCCCTTTTTCCTTTAGCTCACATGGAACATCATGCCTTTGAAGGAGGACGTTCAAGGCATTAGGTTCAGTAGCACTTTTGTTCTGCAATTACCTTTTCCCTCTGGAAGTAATCCACTGTCCAAATCCTAATCAAGACTATAATTTTGCCTTCAAGTTTAGTTGATATGATAAAGATATATTTTTTATAGATTTTAATAACTGTTTCAGTCTAATGATTTTTATTCCATGTTCTTTTTAAATACCTCTCAAAATACAACTTTCTTTAGAGATTGTGGCCTGAGAGAAGGCAGGTAGCTTCTATGTCAATGTATTTAGTCTGAACCCCCCCCATTATTTGATTATTTTTATTTTTTTTGACTCAACTTTATTTTAAGTACAGTGCACTTTATGCATTTGTGAAAGTTATATGATCTTAGTTAGTATTTAATGGTTTGGCCAATATGAGGATGTGGGACTTTGGCTCAGTATTCATGCAGAAAGCATCAATTAATGTGCATATGTCATTTCTGTCATGCTCGTCATTTCCCAAAGAAAGTTGAGTTAGGTGTGCCCCTTTATGATTTGAACTAAATTATAAAATCAGTGGCAAAGACATTATTTTTGGGATCCAAGCAACTTTCCCTTTCCGCTACCTGCTGAGGAAGAGAGATGTTACTGCACAAACATCCAATGATGTATTCTTCACAGATAGCATTAAATGGATTGGCTGCAGTCTTGTTAAACAAATACAATTTGTCTAATTGTAACTGTCAAGAGAGCTGTAGGCTACTTAACCTTACATAACAACCTTCAATCTTACTGATCCAGAGCAGTCTTATTCATCTTACGTTCTAGAAATATTGACAATCAAGCGACATCCTTTTTTTCTTTACTGCAGTGTGAACATATTAGTTTGAAACAATTGCACATGACTGGCATTATCTTTACCAAATAAGACTATATACCTGATTTTGGCTATCTGGATTGCTGGACTGCAAATACTGTGGTGTGTAAACTTTAAATACTGATATGTATTTATTTTACACTCACCTTAATTTATGTTTGGTTGCTTATTGTTTGTTATGTTACCTAAGAGGATTGTATAGTCTATTTGAAAACATTGTGAGTGAATTTTTAAAGTGCCATTTACAAAAAAAATAAATGAAAGAACGCATACTCAAGCTCATAACTCAGAAACAATTAGTTAATTCCTAGCATTGATGATGCTATAATTTGTCTTACTGGAATGCTTTTTTTTTTGTGAACTACCTTTTGTTATAAGACCAAAGTTCTATTTAATTTACTTTAGACCGTTTTTTTATCTTTTTTTTTCTACATTCCTTTTACAGTTGCTTGTTTCAGAACTGTTATTCAGCCACTTATTGCAGAAATTCAAAAGGAGTTCACCCCCTCCCCCTCCCCCTTGGTCTTGGATGAGTAGTATGCAGTATTTTCTCTACAAACCTTTCTTTAGGATTAAACATTGCTTATTTTAATGAGTTTTATTATAGATCATCAAGTGTTACATGGTGCAAGAAAGCCTTGCTCCAACCTGGTTACTGTAAACATCCAACAGAAGCCTCCTTTAGGTTCTGGAATGATTCATTTGTGTCCTTATTGCGCTTTTCTATTGGCAATACATTGATTAACAATTATTATACTGTTTGAGTTGTACTTCTTATGTTATAATTTTTTTTTAAGAATTGTGCCTTTAGTCCAGGGTCCCAGTAGAGGAACATGTTTTTCATATGAGTGGTCATTGTTGTAAGATTGTTGTATTAGTTATATTGAAAATAAATAGTTTAATTGGAATGAATGCATTCTTTAAATACTTTTCCTGAGTCTGAAATGTTATCAAATTTGAATGCAATAGTTAATTTGTGCCATTTACCCAACCTTCCCATACATTTGAGACCAACTCTTCTGACCTGTCTGAAACGTTGTTATGACATTTGCTTGGGATTTTATGTACATTGTCACACAAACATGCTTGGCTGCCGGCTCTACGGATATATAAATATATATGGCATAATCAAAATTAAAGATAAAGAGGCTAAGTAATCAATTTAAAGTGTCAACAAGTACTATATATTTACACAACACCAAGGGCATTATTGCACAAGTGTGTGCTGTTCCCTCTGCAGAAATGAATGAAACAATATGGTGCATACATTTTACAAAAGGATTGTAAACTTGTGGCAATGCAGTGCAAGTTTAAGGTAGGGGTAAAGTGTTAAGTACTTCTCTGAGCACAGTGAGGTACTGAGTGGTGTTCAGGGTGGGGGAGGGCATCCTGATTCGCATCAAACTGTTTCTACCTTTTGCGTTATACTTTTTATGTTAGCAGTTCTCAAGTGTTGTGCGCTTGGTCCTGACTACCTGAAGTGTTAAGACTTAATAGGTGTTTGAGATTTGAAATGTTAGGGGAAAAGTGATGAGTCATGTACAAATAATTCCCTTTTTTTTTTTTACCTAAGCTATTTGTAAAATTATACCTGTTGTACATTTAATGGTTTATCATTTTCAAAACATGATATCATTTCAGACAGGTTAAATGGCTTTAGAAGTCATTATCCTATGACCATTCCTATTTTTGTGCTGCTACATATTAACTTTTGTTATGTTATGTTGGTAACTACGCTTTTGGTTGCATACAAGAATATCACAGAAACACGTCCTGTTTGAAAATGAAGAGTACATTCATTAGCTTAATTACCTAATTAACAGAAGCTAATTACTTCATTTTGTGCATGAGTGTATGTGTAGGGGATGTTACATAACTGATAGTGATCCTCAGTTAACTTGTTTTCACAGTGCACTCTATCAAGTCCCGACCTAATCCGAAGCATATCAGAAACATGAAACAAATATGAAACAAACATGCCTGATTCCACTGAGCCTATAGATTCAGTCGGCATTTCATGTGGAAAAATTTAGACTTGCGATAAATTATTTTGATTCAATGAAAATATATTAGACTAATTAGAATGTACTCACAACGTCTAGGTCAATGTGAGGATATTCAGTTAATATTGCTCAATAAATAAAAAGATCTCAATATATACATTTTTTTTATTAACAGATAACAAAAACTGCTTACTATTTGGTCTTCACCAACCCTGTCTGCTCAACAACTTAGTGATATTTGTTAAAACCATATTGGCAGAGTAAGTGAACAACTTTGTGGTTATTATCAAAGCTAGTTGTTGAGAGGTGTCATGCACTTGTGGGTTTTCTCTTCATATTGCCAGAGCCCAGTCGCAACCCCTCATCTACCACTACAAGTGTAAACTGGTTTTGATAATTTGTTGGTAATTCCCATTATCTTACTTTTAACCATATTGAAACACGTTTAACAATTTAATTGTACTGTACATTTAGTTTAGCGAGAATGTTCTCTTCTGACTTGAATAAGTTCGCTTAGAAGAACAGATGGTGGCGCTGTTTACTAACGAAAAGACTTATCTAAGGCAATCCACTGGATTCTGTGTAGATGCGGCCATGATAAATTGAATGACTTTAATAATGACATCGTGAAGTGAGGTTTGGACCTTGATCAAGGACAAAGAGACTTCCAATATTTTCTCATGAGGTAAAAATAATGCTACTTTTCAACAGTCATAACTGGACTGTTGAACCGGCTACACTTGATCTGTACCAAGGGCAAATGAGAGAAAATGTAATTAATGCAATGAAGGCGCAACCCGTCCAACAATTTTTAGTTATTTAGTAAAAAATATAAATGTTTCACTTTTTCCTTTGTTATCAAATAGGGATGTTTAATAATTTTTCAGAAAGTTAAGCAAGGGTTCTTAATAGGGTCTAGAAAGCCTGCAATTATGCAGCAAAGTTTAAAGTTGGTTTAAAAAGTGAGCAGCTAAAGGCAGGGAGTGACACACCTGTCTAAAACAACAAATCAAACAAAGCAACCAATGAAGTATAACCATACTTCAAACATATATGTTTAAAAGTTACAACTTGAGCTTAAAATCTTTGCAATGTATACTGCAAGGCTAGAAGAAATGAAGAAAAAGCTACTCTCATGTCTCAATTTGTAGGCTAGATAGTCAGTTTACACATTCTTGCTTCTTGATTATACATATTTGCCTACCATTTTTACTGAAACTAAATCAATGTGACATGAAAGAGCTCGCTGATGACTGATACATGTCTAAATAGGGTACTGTCAAAAAATGTATCAAGATCTGCAATGAATGTTGTTTACCCAGCAGGTGGATATGACGTCACGGACTTGGAACATCAGAAAATAACAACATCCAAATCCGCGATTCTTTTTCTTTCAAGGCGCATTAAAATGTAATAACATAAGAAGGAGCTCGCTCTCTTATGTGAGACAGAAGGTAGTGTGAAACTGTAGATTATTTGCCGTGAAACAGCGCACTCAGTGATTGCAGCAGATATTTCTTCTCGCAATGAAGTTAGTCCCCCAAGCGGAGTAATATTGTTAGTATTTACAGTGTGATTGTTGCATGCTTTCTTGGTACACAAGATCGCGTCTATAGTTCATTATCTGTAGCATAGATTTATGTGTTTTGCATCCATCTACCATAACGATTCCGGTAAGTTTGCATTACGAAAATGTTCGGTATTTACATTGTCTCTTAATATCACACACACATGGAGTTTGTCTTTGTTTGGTGCTGTTTTAATATTGTTTCTATGGCTAAATAAACAAAAACACCTGTAATATTACAGAAGGCATGCTATTTTTGACTAATGTCACATTTTGAGTGCTCAAAGCTTGTTTTTTTGAAGGATTCAGCGAATAAGCGGATCGCATGCATCTTCTAAGATACTTTTTAAAAGTTATCTGTAGTTGTTCACTCTGATCTCATGATTATGTCCCGTGCAAAAATACTCTTTGAGCGATAATGTTATGCCAGCCCAGCTGATGCTTCAAGTACTTTGGAAGTACAATTGTTTGATAAACTTTGTGTGTCTAACTTTTTAACACAGTATACGTATAGTGTGAGGAAGTTTGAGTGCCGTGATTTCTTTGGCCCAAAATCAGGGATAAGGGGCTTTTCCCCACGTGCTACTTTGCAAACTCTCATGACTATAGAAATCGGTGTGCCTGTAAAATGTAGATTTTGATGTAGTAATGCCAATTTACTCACTATTGCTTAATATTATGTCAAACTGATAATTTACTTTTTATTTATGTATTTATTTTCATATACTTAGAGTAGCTTACGTTATTAGATGTCTACACATTTTTGTTTATTGTAGGGGCCATATAGCTTTGTATGCCTTAACATGTTTCACTGTATTTGTATAGTCTGCTGATGTTTATCCTTACATTTGATAGAGTACGTATTTATAATATATATATTTTTTACCTCACTGTCTTTGGAAATAACATTTACAATTCTAGTTATTATGACACAGTGCTTAACCTGTGGACACACTCCCATATTATTCTGTTACTAAGATCATATTTTTCAGGTCTAATTTAAGATAGATTTGCACATTATACGATATAACAAAATACCTTAAATTAGTTAGTAAGGTTTTTTTTTTGTTAGTTATTGTAAGGTTATCAAATTAAGTTTATTTCAATCGGACGACACAATTTTGTATTTTTTAGATTAACAATTTGCCATGATTTGTTTATTAACTATTACTCAATAATTATAATTGAGTTTAAATAATGTAACGCATGTCATCATATTTTATGGTAAAAAATTAGCACAGGATGGTGTTCTTTGACAATAACCAGCATACTGACAATGTTTCCTAAGCGACATCAGCACAAGCACACATCTAAGAGTTAAATATTAATTTCTTTACAATAAATAGAAGCCAACTCAATCTGCAGCTGGCACCACCGGTGCTAAAGCCATCTACAAAATAAAAGGCAACTGCAGCTTTAACATCTATCGCTGGCAGAGCTCCCTCCTCCTTGCTCTTTGGATTAGTCATTGTCTGAGGGAAAAAAAAACACTTTTTGTAGGAGAAGTAAAGTAAACAGCCTCCAACAAGCGAACCTTGACAACCCAGATTAAGGAAAACATTGGAGATCAAACAGTGCTGCTGCTGGGCTGTTGTCATGAGCTGCCTGAGAGAGAGCTACAGACTATTTGAACAGGCACCGGGGTTTGTGTGCTCACTTATGCAGAAATGGACCTTCGCAAATGCTGACCCAGGTTTAAAAGCACAGGGTGAACTTTCTTTGCAACTTTACAGGGCTGGTGTTTGACATAGCTCGCACTTAAACTGAGCCCCATCCCTTTCTCCTGCGGATTCTTTAACCCATCGGGCACTGACAGTCATTGTACTCACTGCCTATTGTCTAGTGTTAACCAGATGAAACTCTTGCCTTTTTTTAGAAAGACAACATAATTCATATAAAAAAGCCGCTATATCAACGTATTAAATTTGAGCTCTATTTTGAACTAGTATCAAGGACTTGTCTCTATACAACAAGACTGAGACTAGACTTGTGTGAAATAATGTATTCACTCATTCATTGATTCTGAAGATTCTTATCTTAATGAAGTGACACATTATTCATCCAAGAGCTCTGTATTTATACAATACTTTGTTGTTACCACCAAGAGACTGTAAAAAAATTACTTTACACCCTTGATAGCAACTAAATGGTAATGTTGTTTTGTTTCAATTGTATAATTGAGTTGCATACAATGGCATAAGCATTATAGCCAAATTTGTTAATGTAATATTTTGCTTACATTTTGTTTTAATTCAGTTGTAGTTATAGTTGCTGTTTTTTTCATGTCATTGAAAGGTAATTTGCCCTTATAGGGTAACTGAACTACAATACACGATTAGTGTTGAAAGGGTTGATGAAAATGATAACAAAGGAAAGACGAACAATATTTGCAGGGTAAAGGTTAGTGTGTCCCACCCCCTGTGGCATACCCCAGCAGCTGCTCTGTCTCCGTGCCGTGCCCGGGCAAACTGTGCTCCCCATGCCAGGGAGCCAGGCCATTGGTCAGGGAGTGGACGGCTTCAGGTGTGCACTGAGCTGCTCCTCTGTCTCCATGGAGACTGCACACGCTAAGGACGGCCATTAACTCATGCAGCCATTAATTACTGTCTTCCTCTTGTCATCTGTCTTTAATACAAAAGGGAGGGTGACAAAATGTCATCTGGCAACAGGAGAAGAAAGGAAGCATGCAATTATTATCAATTAACTCTATTTTATATTTATTTATTGTGTTCCGTTTTCATATCTCAACAATTGGATGCAAAAAATTCAAATTGCAATTTATTTTTGAATTAATGTAGTACAGAATAGTAACCTGCTTACTGTTTTGAATTAGCAGAGTGAAATTACTGTAAAACAACATTATTATGTGTTATGAAATTAGGCTGAGCATTTGTAACACATTTTGCTTTATTTAATTTATTAGTTTTTTGTTGAGTGACTAATTGAAATCCTTTGCATATTTATATATTCAAAAAAGGTACTAAGCTTTAGTAAAGCAATAGTTTGCGTTGACGTGAGAACTTTGCCTGTGTGCAGTGTATAGAGCACAGGAACCTTGGTTGAGGACATTATCTACACAAAAAAAAAGGCTAATTCTTTTTCAGATCTCTCATATCAAATATAGATAAAATGTCTTCTAGAAGAAAGACTGTTTCTGTTTGTCTATGTTTAACCACCAATATGGGAAAATTAAGTATGTAACAATACCTCTTTAGTATTGGATGGGGTTCTGTCTTTTAATGATGATAGTTCCAAAGTTACCCTCTTGTCGCTACACCTTCACAGTGTAGTTTGAGTTTGGCGTTGTTATTGGAGATTCCCTTTTGCATGCTTTTGGGTGGATCGCGGACAGGAATCGGGTCATTGAATAAGTTACTCTCTACGATTCAAAGCTCAGATGGTCAGAAGAACCTTCTTATAGTCCAGAAAGCCATGTTTGAGCTCCCCTTTAAAATTGTAGTAACTTGAAATTTGCAGTCGAAATGGGAATCTTTTTTATTTATTTATTTTTTAACCTGTGTCATATACTCATTTGCTTGATGCAGTCATTCTGAATAGCTACAAAGTAGTTGCATAAACTGATTTGCATAGTGACCCAACTGGTTTGATGACTGCTTCAACCTTATTTTCTTTTACAAGTTAGTCAAGAACTTGGCCCTTTGAACCTCCTACTGTAGTGTGTCTCAAACATCCACAACCCCTGCAATCAACCTTTATTGCGCCTACCACTAACATGTAAGACCATGTTAAGGTTAACGTGTTGTAGGAAGACTTTACATTTGCGAATTAGTATTTGTGATACTGTACTACCTCCTAGGGGTATTAATAATAAAAAAAAATCAATCAATAAAGCATATTAGGCCTAGCTGATATGCCTTTCTTTGTTATGATTTTTGATATACACAAAGCCTGGAGGTTGGTAATTGGTTGTATATGGGCACGTTGCGGGTAAGCAGCAACTACTTGGAGGCAGACGTTCAGGGCCCACCATATGCCTCTATCTATGTTCAGCTGCCAAAGGAAACCTGTACACCTGTTTCTATCAGCTGGACAGTCTGTTGCCTTGTGGCTGTGTGCATAGTAGACCTCCGGCCTTTCTTTTTGATTTTTTTTTGACGGTCTGTGGACTGTGTTGTCCACTGATCCATTTCTCCCATACCTTAAAACGTTCTAGGGTTGTCAATAGACATTTTTTTATTGGATTTGTTTTTTATGATTTCATAAGTTCATTACAGCTTTGGCTGAATACTTTAAACTTGGCTAAATACATTTTGTAAGCGCCAAAGCCTCTTTCAAATACCAAACAATCTAGCTTAAGTAAATGAAGTGCCTGTGCATGAAGGCCTAGGAAGCACCTTTTCACGGCACCCCTCACGGGCGGGTTGGCTGTGTTCTCAGTTGGCAGCCCCACCCTGACAAGAAACATAACATGGCAAGGTCTGCACTTCCATCATCAGCGCGTGGCGGAAAGTTGCTGTGCTTTGATCATGTTTTTTGGGCGCATCGCTCCAGCTTAACCCTGCCGCTCGCTATGTGATAAGCCATCAGAATACTCACATCTGAGCCGCCAGCACTGTGGGCTTGAGGAAAGACAGAGGAGAGCTACGGAGACGGCAAGAGCAGTAATGCAAATTTTGTTGACAGGTTGTTAGCGCCAACTTTCTCTCTCTCTGCCTTTGAATTTAACAATGTTATTCTCCTTTTGCACTTTTCTTCTAAAGAAAAGGGCATGTTTCCTTTTAAAATCGTTTAGGTGCAACAAGACTATTCATGGGTTTCTGTTGCACAAAGTTCACAATTAAAACATCTTTAATTAGAGGTGCATATTAATAACCACATGAGCACATATTTTAATGATTGCACTAAAGATGCACTTAGATATAGACTTGAACTAAGCCAACTCACTTTGAAGTCAAATTCTCCGTTTTCATAGAGCTTGTTTCTGCTTGTTTGTATACAAACCATCATTTTGAACCCTGATTACGAAGGCTGCTCTTAATTGACGGGCAGTTGCTTGTTTATTTGATATATATTTACCAACTGGGTGGTAATTGGGAAGCGGTAATTACCCAAGATGCACAGCTCTTGGAGAGGGCCGCCAGACTGATGAGCCTGGAGCACAGATGAAAGTACACAGGTTACTTTTTTACTGCTACAGCAGCCTCCTTAAAGATGTGAAGGAGAGGAAGGAGGGATTGCTAATTGGTCCTGCATCCCTGACACTATTTTACCTGGATCATGTATAGGAGATCAGGGACACTATATAATTATGCTTCATTGTTGCTGTTGTGTGGACGGCGCAGTCTTTTATACCTATGTGAGGTTGTTGGATCGGACAGACTCTCTTGATGATACACTGCCTTTACCAGTAATGGCCTTGTTAACCCAGATTCATTACCTCCTCAGTCAGTCCCCTGGATATTAAGACTATGACTATACTGAAAGTACAGGCTTTGCCTCGGCAAAGTCGCATTTTTGTGGTTTAGCTACGCATCACAGGTGGTGACGGTATTTTACCTTGTAGATGAGTCAGATGACCTGTGATTGTGGGAGTGGGGGGTGGTATTGGACACTCTTGTCTTTCTCTCTATTTTTCCTACTCTCTCTAATGTTTCTCTCACTCTCGCTCGTGCACGGGCACAGGAACACACTTTGTTTGTGCGAGAGCTGCTGTTGCTTGATAGCCAAGTCTCCCAGTAGATCTTCTGACATTGTTGTTGTTTGCCTGTGTTGGTTGGAGCGTGTGACTTATAGTTGCCCAGGCTCCTTGGAGGGAGTTTGTTTTGTTCTCAGTGTTGTAAACAGGGTGGGGCTTCATTCCCTAACCACTCAGTTGGAGATGGTTATTTTCTCAGGTGCTATTTTTTGTTTATCATTTTGGTCAACAGACTTTGCCTTAGGTGGAATTATGGTGTAGAAAAAATAGCTAACACTTTCATAGCTTGACATGCATTATTATTGTGTTTACAGACACATTGACTGTATAGGGAAGGACATTCTGTGGCTTCTTTGAATATTTATGAAGTTCTGTATTTGATACCTTTCATTGGCAATTTTAAGGGATGTGCATGACTGACAATAGACCCTGGTTGTTGTGATTTTAACAATGACACCACAAAATCTATCGTCAGGCCTATGTCATATTATCCATTTGCTTTGCTTGAAGTTAAAGTTTAGCATGCAGTTCTGTGTAGTGTTTACATCCATTGTCAGAAGAGAGAGGCTATTTATAATCCCTTCTGTTCATGATTCTGAATGTGTTTTTGTGTGTTTTGAGAGCAAGAGAGTATGACTCCGTAAGCATTTTCATGCTGTGTATCAATACGTGTACACTGTATAATATTGAGTAATCAATTCCCTAATTTAAATACCGCTCATAGTATAAAACTATAGTAAATCAATCTTTTCTTTTTAATTTTAAAGAGTGGAGTTAGACAAGGATGTAGAGTGCATTTCTATGTACGCTATTTTAAATGATGATTGAAGGGCCAATCCAAATAATTTTAATCACCCGACAAACCTCTTGCAGTGTCATCTTATTCGCAAAGGCATCATAAAATGAATCGACGAGTAGCCTCTTTTAGACCATAATACCATAATGGCTGCATTAGAATAGGAGATGGATGGTGGACCATCCAGTAGCCCATCCAGTGTGTCTCACACAATCTCTTTCTATGTATATTTCTGTGCTCTCTCTCTCTCACTCTCTCTCTCTGTCTCTCTCTCTTTCTCTCTCCCCCCTCGGTTCCCTGCTCAGCTCCCTCTGCATTGCACTTTAAAAGAACTTGTGTGCGAGGCAAATTCATCTTTTGTTGTACTGCTATCCAAAATTTGTTAGGCTAGACATTTTGTAAATAGTAGAAAACTACTTTTTGGACTGACAATGAAAAATACATTTTCTGTACCTTTGACACTAATATAGTAGATTGGTTTTGTTTATGTCCCCACCTTCCCTGATTCAAAGTACATAATTTCACCCTAAAAACATAAAAAATGTTTTTTTATTAGATCAAGCCTCAGGAAGTGTTTTGCTTCCATCTGGGCTAACTGCATGGCCTCATTCATGTCAAAAAGGAAGAGGACATTTCTCGCTGCTTGACAAGATTGTTTGTTTGATGATTCACACGGCACTCAAGTGCAAGACTCTATTGTAAGGCTAACGTCCTGATACAGCTAGTGACGTGTACATTCATTCTATAGTAGTGGAATCTACCAAGGTCTTTCTGAATATTTTAGAGTTTCAGAGATGTTTACCCCCCTGCGTATGACCATCCAGGTTGTATAGTTTTGATCAGTAACCTATTAGGTTGCAATTGCTCTGCAGTTGTTACCACTTTACTGTCAACACGTGGACTTGTCTTGTACAGTAACAACCTTATTTTATATGTGTATGTGTGTACTATGCGTATGTACACATAGCATCCGACGAGGTTCAGCTTTAACATTTTTTCCCCTTCTGAAAATCAACTCCATTAACAATACATTTAATTTTTCTTCCTCACTTTCATGCTATGTGACATGTTCAGCGTTGTTCATTTTAGCTAACGAAAATGATTAGCACGGAGGTTGTCCCACCTGATTTAGCTTGTTTGGACTGTTCCTCGTTGGAACCTTGCCAATTGAATTTTCTGCCTCCTAACACTCTAGGAGAGGAGAGAATATGGTTTACTTTGGGCCCAAGGCTTCATCTCCTTTACTTGCCTCCCCAGATCCATTCACATTCTGACAATTAGTGCCTTCGACCATCCCCAAATGGCACACGTAATTAAAGAGTTGGCATTATAATTACAATGCGTTTATTGTCTGTTTGTGGGTGGTGTGCCGTACATTACCCGCCGTGAGATTTCTTTGGAAATGGATTGAGGGCTGTTAATAAAGCAGCCTACTCGCTGTAAATAGGATTTCATGTGGTTAACATCTCCATACTTCCTTTATCAGCCTTTTGACAGTGGCTCTGTTTGTCGCATGTACAGCGCAATTTGGATGACAGCGGTAACTGGCAGCCGAAATAACCAAATTATTTAGTCATGGGTTTTTAACGGGCACAACGGCAAATGGATGTTAAGTAAATGATGCAATTTATTCCCTTCCTCCTCATTGCCAGGCGGGTTGCCACGGGACTTCTGCCAGCTTTAAATAAGTGGTACCCAGATGGCATTCACATGACGCCCACTTGGTTACAAAATGGTCCCGGGGAATAACTCCGCTGCCGCAACAACCAGTAGGTCAATTGAGCAGGAGAGCCTGTTGCCTCCTCACTTTGCATATGCAAATGGGCTAATGTTGTGTCATTTCGTTAAAGTCTTGGGGAAGGTTGTGTCTCAGGGGTTCTAAATGAATTGGAAAGGAGCCCAGTTAATGAGAGGGACTTAAGAGGGAGATAGACAGGAGACATCCTTGGCTGCAGCTTGTTTCCCCGCGCTAGCCCTGGGTATCCTCCTTCTCCTCCTCCTCCTCCTCCAAGTGGAGAGGGGAAGTGCCTGTGATGATGAGCATTAGCTATCTGTAAGGGGATAGGCAGTCCACCCGCCTCTTGGATAAAGGGATCGCTCTGCCCTCCTCATTGAAAAAATATAGGTGACTCTATGTTTGCACTGTGAACGTGGAAGACCTGGAACACATTCCCATCTCTCATTTTTCATTCCCACCTCACCTCTCTTTCTCTCTCTCTCTCTCTCTCACTGCCACACTTTTACACCCAGTCTCTTTGGCTGCAGCTGTAGGGCACCCTCTCTCAGTAGGGGTTTTCTCCTCGCAGAGAAGTGGTGAACTGTGTCGTCTGCAGCCACTAACAGCCAACAGCTGCGGCTACGGTGGGCTCCGCAGAAAGGACAATGTGGAACCGACTTTCGAACGTAGAGAAATAAATTAACAATGGCTCCCAAAAAAACAATACCTCAAACAACACACGGCTTATGCAAATTGGGAAAATGTGTTTGCGGATCGATAAGCCGTGCTTGTGTGCAGCGAGACTACAGTAGCGGAGTGACCACTTCAGATGCAGATGCTCATTACTGGTTTCAGTTTTTATCTGGAAGATGTAGGCCTACACATCTGTCTTTTTATTTTTCAAGAAGTTAAGCCCACACATTATGATGAAATGTGCAAACTATTTGTTGTTCAGTTGTGACATGAATCTCCACAGATCTTGGGAGTGTTTGTGTCTGTGTACGGATGAAACACCAGATGTTCTGGGCAAACTTTATTCATTGTGGTGGGAGGAGGGTCAAACTGTCAGTAGGTTAAAGGTCAAATTGTAAAAAAAGAAAAGAAAAGAAAAATGCACCACAATGCAGCCACAGAGAAAAACAAGATATCTGCAGTGAGAAGTAGTAGAAAATGCACTTCTTCGTTGGTTATTGATATGAATTTTGATTTGCACAACAATAGAATGAGTGTTCTGTCAAAGTCTATAGCTACAGCGAGAGTTCTAGTGTTACTCATCTATTTTTGCTCAATGAAAAATGAACAATCTGTGTCTCGTTTCTTTGTTTAGTTTCTGTCCCTGTCACCTTGTAATTGTTTCAGTGTCATACGCCGTTATTAGCATTGGTAGAAAATGGTAATGCAGAGAGAGAGACTCATCTCCTCCACAGAATGGCTCTCTATCACACTCTCACATTCTTTTAAAAGGGAAAAGGAAGATGAATTTTGCCCATAAAGGCTGTATCACAAGGGCTTTTTATCCTAAATGGCTCTAGGGATTGTTATCTGTGGGAAGTGTGTCCTGCCTCCGTCGTGTTCAATCAAGTGTCCACTTAGCTGTGACTGGGAGTAATTGTTCCCAAGTGAGCCACACACTGACCTGTTAATGTCTACATTGACCCTCTAACCTTGTCAGCGCGTCTTAGGGAGGAGTTTAAATCATGTGGATCTCCTCCTTGCCTTTGCACTGCCGGGTCAAGTGGGCGTCGGCGCTGAAAGACCACTCTCTTATAATTGTCCCCAGCAGCATGGGTCAGCCAGGGGTGCTTCCACAGGCCGCCTCTCGCTAGATGAGGTACTAGGAGTGGTGTGACTTAATGGGTCACGCCATTGATCCGATATTCAGCTCGCCCGCACACTCGGCCTGTATACCTGGTTACTGGTCAGTCTCACGCAAAGCTGGCTGGACAAGTGGACATCATGGAGGGCCCTCAGAAAACTTAGTGCATGTGTAGCGACTGCTTAGTGCATGTCTCCCTGTTGCTGTGGTTGATCCTGGGCATGTGTGGCTTGCCCTGTGTTTGCCGGTAAGCACCAGTGTGTTTTTGTACTCCAACACGCTGTGCCTCTATACCGTTGCAGGACTAGGTATAAGAAAGGATCTCCTCCTCTGTGTCACTCAGACAAACTCAAGCAGTGTACTTTTGAGATTGCCCAGAAATTTGACACACAAATAAGTGGCAATTAACAAACACTTTTAAAAAGTGGTTGGTTACAGCTTTCTCTTTGAAACTGACACGGATGGTAATTTGTGTGAAAAGCCAGGATTAGAACCACATGTTTTTTAAGATGGAGGGTGTTTTTGGGTTGAGCAGCTGGCATGCCTAAGCCCACAAGTTTTACTGTTGTTGAGGCCTTTGCTGACTCCATGCATATTGCATGATAGTCACCATAGGCCAAACATCTTTAAATATTATTTAGTATGCAATGTTTTTTTGGCCAAGCAGCATTATTTTACTTCCAACAAAATTAGCTTTTTTTTTTTTTGCTATAGAAAACCTCCCACGCTCTTTCATTGTATCCTTTGATCAGACCCATATATATATATATTATATATATATTATAGTCTCTTGTTAAATTATCAATTAGAACATGGATAAGGTCAGACCCCGGTACAGTGTGTGATGCCTTTAGAGTGCCTTCTGTTAGGTGTCTCAAAGTAAGAGGGCCTTTTTTTAGCAGCTTTCCTTTTGAGCACAACAGAGTCACAATTATGGAGCTGTAAATTAACGGGGGGCGCAGCCGTCTGTTGAGATCAACATATTTTGGGAGCAATGACTGGCACGCAGGCGAGTAATCAGAGGGGTCTTATCGGGAGGCCATTCATAGGTTGACGGCGGGCCCTGGAATGTGGCCTGGCTTTGGAAACAACGGTTGCGCTAATGGAGTTAGCCGGATTCCACACTGTAGAATTGTAAGGAGTTGGGGATGGCCAGCCTGTGGTTTGTTGTGTCTGGTTTTTGGGGGCTCTACACCGCTCCACACGGAGGAAGAAATATGGATTTGGTCTCTTGACACGCTCTCTCATGGACCAGGCCAATTAAGAGGAAGCTGGATCACCCTGCCCTCCTGGTGGAGACACAAAGGCACATTATGCGCTCCAGTCATACACATAAATCAGGAGGCGCAGAGACACACACACACACACACACACAAATGCTCATATATTATGCCCCGCCATTGGAACAAAACTCGAACACGGTCTGCTCTGCTGCTCCATTTGCATGGTGTGTCTTATCTGTACATCATTAGCATCTTTCCACTTGTTGGATCTGAATACGGAAGAACTGGCGTGTCATAACAACAGGTGTTTAAATAAACAAAATGTCTGTATGTACTTCCAGATTTGACTGATTTCACTTTTTAAAAAAAAGCACCCACACCAGGAATGCTGGGCCTGGTTTAATGCTGAGACCGGCCCCATAGTGGATGGAGAAGGTTTGTAGGTCAATGTGTCATAGACGACATACAGGGTCCAGGGAAACAGGACGCTTGTCATCCCAATATGCCATGGTTATGTACCATGGTGTATTTGATAAAGCATGCAATCAAACAATATAATTTGAGTGAGTGATATGCATCGAGGTCAAGATCTGACAACAGGAATGGATGTGTCACGACGCTGACAAATGCTTGTGGCTGAAGCTGGTCACGTTTGTTTTCCTCTCTTATTATGTCACTCATGTAGATGTAGGCTGAGTAAACCACTGAGGGGACTTTCCCCACCTTTTTCGCATCCTGTTTGTAATCATCATATATTTCCTTCTCGGTCCTCTTTCAGGCTAGTGTCAGCTTTAAACCCTGACGGTCCAGCCCCCAAAGCCGTGAGCTGAATTCTCATTGGAGGAATGGCATGCTACTCAGTGCTGCTTCATTGAACAGGGTACGTTGGTTTCCTTATTCAACCCCTTTGGTTATTCTCATTTAACATGTGTGCTTTGTCTGCCTGTGATCTGACAGCCTGGAAGACTGTGAGAGTTAACTTAATGGGCTCATTTGCATTTTGCCATAATTAGCTTGAATTAGATCCCAGTAGATTTACTGAAAGCTATTTTTATAGTTTCTTTAATAGTAACTGTAATGTATGGAGCAATGATGGATTAAATAAGAAAGTGTGTTTTAAAATAAGATAATTTTCTTACTTCAACGCAGCATAAACAAAAAAACTGTGATGATGAAGTGATACAATGTGAGAGTTTAAAATACCGTATTTGCATTCAAACAATTTTGTATACAGGAAATGTAAAAATTAAACTAATAACTGCTGTAACGGTTTGTTATAACTTTAGATATTTTGTTTAATCAATACAAACATCTTAATTTAGTTGTGACGCAATGTAATGCCACACAAACTTAGGTGAGAAAAACTCGATATGACCTAGTACAAAACATTATTTTCCCCTGCATCCCTATTCAGCTGCTTTGTGTGCAGCACTCCTTATTTATTTTTTTATATACTGTATATCTGTGGAGAGCTGCTGTAGTCTCCCTGTCCCTCTCCTCTGTCAGTTCGGATTGGTTGAACACCTTTTTCACCATAGTCTGGCTCCATGCCAACCAGGCTGCCAGGGCTGGCCTTGCCCCTGATCAGAAGTGAACGTGACATTTGTGCCGAGGTAATAGAATCTGTGTGCAATTAAATCTCCGGCTGTGAAGAAGAGTCTATCGCTTCTCTCCCGCTCGTGCCAGCAGCAGGGAGGGGGGGGAGCGGGGGGGCTTAGATGGCTGCCATGATGAAACCCTCCCAGCAGGCTCCTCACCGCTACCCCTTTCGCCCAATCTCAGTGTCAGGTTGCATTTTTTTTTTTTTTTACTACTCTGCGCTTGCCTCACATTCTACACAGCTATTAATTGCTGCAAATGTCAATTAAAAATCTCCACAAATATTGTATGAGAATTAAATTTCAATTATAGAAATGATGTTCAAGGAATGCGGCACTAACATTGCTTTAATGAGTTCCGCTGTAGGTGACAGTTGTTATTTTGTGGTGGAGAATTGTGGCTCCATTCAGCATGTTTTGATTTGAATGTGAAATGGAGTACAAAGAAGGAGGGGGAGTGTAAGAAAGAGGTCCTGGTGTAGGCTGCAGTAAAAGGGAGATAAGTAACTCAGAGAGAGAGAGAGAGGGAGGGAGGGAGGGAGGGAGAGAGAGAGAGACGTAGAAAGAGGGAGAGACGGAGAGAGAGAGAGAGAGAGAGAGGGAGAGAGGGAGGGAGGGAGGGAGAGAGAGAGAGAGAGAGAGAGAGAGAGAGAGAGAGAGAGAGAGAGAGAGAGAGAGGGAGAGAGAGAGAGAGAGAGAGACGTAGAAAGAGAGAGCGATATAGAGAAAAATGGAGATGACAAAGATGCAGACCCATGCATGGATGAAAAGAGGGTCATATCTCTCCTCTGCCTCTGCCCTAGCACTACACTTAACGCCTCATTTGCGGGCTGTGTGGCCAATGGCTTGAGCCAGTGATCTGTTGCCATAAAAGGCAGTTTTCCCTGTCTGCTGATGGTGCACTTGCTCATGGGCAAGACCACAGAGCCCTCGGAGCGGGCTCATATCTAATGGATATGAGTGTCCTCATCGGGATGGCTCATAAACATCCACAACCGCTGCCCTGGCACTCGAGCCGGATCAACTGGACACAAGACACCGTGGGCGTGGACTTCCACTGGAGGTTTTTACGGACGGAGCTGCTATCTGGTGTTTTCGGGTTCACAGTTGGTGGACAGAAAGGCAGGATTTCCAGGTCAGGGGGTGATGGAGCCTCCCCCCCCTCCACCCTGTGTCCCTCACACACCAGCTCTGTCTCTGGCCGCAGAGGGCGGGCCGCAGTCTACTGCCTTGGACGGAGTTCACACACACACACACACACACACACACACACACACACACACACACACACACACACACACACACACACACACACACACACACATTTTAAACGGAGGAACCCACTGCACATTTACAAAATTATGTGGACAGTTTTTACATAAGATGTACAGTACAACAATAGGTCTTCAGAGCAAGAAAGAGAGAGAATATTGAGACGTGTGTCTATATTACAACTATTGCAGCAAGAAACTAAAGTAAAGTGAGAGTATGAAAGCAGATTAAACACTAAACAAGCTACTCAGAGGCGTAGATATTTCCAGACGGGGATATCCCCAGCATCTCAGGATCGTATCAAGTTGAGGTTTCAACAGTTGCTTTATCTGTCATCAGCCTAAACCTATGTCGACCCTGAACTCACTTTCGGTTTGATTTATCAGTCCACAGGCTCTTTAGTGATTTAAGTTATTCTGCTCTTCTGTTAATGTAGTTTACCATGATGAATTATTAATGGCAGTACTGGTGGAAGGGAGTGTTGTCTCAGAAAATACCAGGGTCGCCCTGGCCCTTTCTCCGCGTGCCGTTGAGGGTTAATTTGAACCAACAGTCACATGAACCTTCCCATTTCCTTGTCACCCTATGAAAACGATGGTTCATAATGAATGCCAATGGGCCCTGACTTTATTCACCAACATCCTGCTAAACAAATATACCCCCAGTTCCTCTTAGCACACTGTGTTTTCCTCTGTTGCAGATGTCTTTGCCTCTCCATGTGCTACAGAGGAGGAGGGGTGGGGTCTATCATTGCACCATAGTGTCATTCTAACGGCAAATGAGATCCATTTGACAGATAGATACAGAAAATTGTTTTAAGTGTGTAATTATCCATGGTT
The DNA here is from genome assembly GCA_026901105.3 of Galaxias olidus. Lineage (NCBI taxonomy): Eukaryota > Metazoa > Chordata > Actinopteri > Galaxiiformes > Galaxiidae > Galaxias > Galaxias olidus. Next base: position 12,111 of record JAPMUY010008493.1, on the reverse strand, counting down.
AGTCACTTGGGCGGAAAGGCTAGTCACTTGGGTGAAGTCCTTGAAGGCTAAAGAAGAGCCATTTTGGTCTTTCTGAGGCTTATATTTTTTCACTGCACAGGAAATTAACAACAACTAGGGATCCTCAGGATAGACGTACGCACACATAAGCAAAAACGCACGCACCCGCGCGCACGACCACTAGCCGTGGGCGGGCGGAGGCGTGCTTAGCGAGACGCTATTGCCCTTTAAGTAATGTGCTTGCCCATTGAGTCGACTCCTCGGGCAAGGACCGAGCTCTCTGTGCGCTTGTAGCCACCTGACCGGGGTGGCAGAATTGAACAAACTCAACATTTAACAGCAGCTCAACATATGGCCCACTTAACACTACTGGCTCTGCGCAGACAAGGAGGGGGCTGGCTCATAAGATCAGTAACCTGGCTTAATCGGCGTTCAACGGATGGCTGATAAGATGGCAAAATACTACGCCATGGATCCAGTGGGCGCTAAATCACTGGGTTATTATGCGTCACTGGCCATGTGCGTTTTCGTCCAAGACATTATCCCGATGGTTGAGTTTAGTTCAAGTGCCAGGCTGCACTACAGATTACACAGTAAATAATGATGTCCCTCTTCTCCCTGTTTGGCGTTCTCTTTGCCAGCCATCTAGACAACAGGCCACTTGGAAGGGAAATTAGAACAAATTCATCTTTATAACTGCCACATGGTTTAAATTTTGTATCGTAAACATATTGTCATTTTTTTAATATCATATTGCTTGTTTATCCCACTTCAATTTTTTTGGGACGTTCTTTTTGTGAGTAGTTATGATGAGGAAGCCAACTTGGCAGACAAACAACTTGGACCTGTTCATGTGCAGACGTTTCCGAGGAGTAAACTTATCAATATTTTGTTGTCATCTGTTTTTGCCAAACACATATCCATAAACATTTAAACTGCTTGTCAACCACATTCGGAATAACATATTTCTTTCTAATATAGTTTTATTTTGAAAGTGAGCATACGGTTTCAGGCACACGCGCACAGCTTTGAACCACAAACACCCACGCATACAAACACACGTGCGTGCGGACACTTCAGCAAAACAAAAACAAGCACAGATTATATGAGCTCCGTGGGCATTGCTGTCCGGACCAGGACGAGCACTGATAGGCCAGATTCATCCAAGTGTGATAAAACAATGCAGGGAGCGCCGCAGGGTGGATGCTCTGAACACACTCCTCGCCGAAGGAAGAGCTGCAACAGGACAGTCATAATAGGGCGGGAGGATGAAAGTCCATTCTTTTGTCTTGATAGGTTTAATAAGCTTGTGTGTCATACCATAAAGGATGCAATTTAGATTTTCACTCTCATTCTTCAAGATTAATCTCAGGCTATTTATTTTCTTGTTTGTCTGCAGCGCACAACCCACTGTTACGTGAAGGCCCGGGTTTGGCATCACGATGACATATCAAAGGGGTCCTGTAATACCTCTTTAGATAATGAAATCATCACACATCCAGCCTGTCTGGGAGAGAAAGCCCCGCGCCACGGAAAGCAATTTGTGGACGGGGAGCTTGTCATGTCTCAGTTGTTACCTCCGTCACGCTCCGCTGTTCAGCCGCATCTCTGGCGATAACGCGGGGAGGATTAGCAAGGTAACAAGGCCCAGGCTCCCGGGAGGCCACGGCACGGTGTGGAGCGGAGCGTGGCCCGGCCCCCCCTCAAGTATCTCGGCCCGTACTTCATAAAAAAAAAACAAAAAAAAAAAAAACGGTCGCGCGTATCACCTCGTGGTGGCTTCCTGGTCGCGGGGACGACCCCAGACGGGATGATGTGGTAATGAAGGGTGACAGGAAGGCCTCGGGGTGTCCGGCGCGGAGTGGGGGAGGAGGGGTGGGGGGGTGGGGGGGGCAGCTGGCCGAGCAAGGAGAATAGGAAGCGCCGCCGCCGCCGCCGCCGCCGAGGCCGAACTGCAGCGAGAAGCAAATGAAAGCTCATATCTGCCATCTCCCTCGCCTCCCTGCGCCTTCCTGTTTGGACTCCGAGGTGATTGGAGCCAAGGCAGTGACAGTTGACGGAAGCCGCGCCGCAGAAGGAGCGAGAAAAAAAACAAAAAGGAGAATTCTTTATTTACAGTGAGACGCGGTGATGCTTGTTCAGGATGCGGTTTCACACAGGATGTTGCCCCCTTTCGATCCCGCCTCCCCACCCCCGTCATCCCCCCCCCCCCCGAGTTTGGTTCGTCTCCACAAAGAAGTGTGAGGCGGCTGGATGGAGTGCTGCAGGGGGAGGAGTGGGGTGGACTGGGTGGTGGAGGTGGTGGTGCAGACAGGCAGGGAGGCAGCCATGCAGGCGGACTGTATTGTGTAAGAGGCTGGGTCTGAGCTGACCCAGCAGAGAGCTCACTCAGCACGCCTTCCTGCCCGGTCTCAGGAGGTGGGACCAAGGTTAGCACAGGTCACTGGGAAAGGGAGTGGGGAAGCTTTAAGACTGCATGTGTGTGTGTGCGAGTGCGTACGTGTTACAGAATATTTATATGCGTGAGAGGGAAAACAACTGTGTTTATTCTGTGTGTGCGATTGGCGGTTTTGACAGAATGTGTGTGGAAGAGAGAGTGTTTGTTCCCTGCTCGGAATTCCTCCCTGTAAAGCTTAAAGAGAAGTGTATATGACGTGTGTCGGTAATTACACTGTACACTGCAGTCGCTGGGTAATTACCGCTGTCGTCACCCTCAAATACTGTACATTGCAGTATCTTGACCTTTTACCGTACTCTTTTTTAAAAGGGTATTAGTCTCTTTTATAAGACAAACAGGTATTTCTCTAACAGTCGCACTGAATCGTTAATATGTGAGTCCATACCACATGCCATGGTTCTTCCATCTGTTTCTCTCACCTACCAGTGTCTGGTGAAGTAAGCGTGAGAGTATGGTTAAAAGGTGAGCCGTGCTGACGCCTGCTCACGGCTGTCGTGTCAGTACTAGTCAGCCTAAACTTAAAAGGCAGCTTTTATTGCCTTCTATGTGGACAGAGGCAGCTAAACTCTGGAGAACCTGCTCCATAAAACGCACATCTGTTAAAGAGGTGACGGAGCTTTAAAACAACCTTCCGTCTCCAGGTAGCATCGTGTCAGAACACACAAAGTAGCTCACAGAATGCTCCAGGGTTAAGGAGTTTTTTTATAATTAGTAATTTTATTAAGATTGATTTGGATGACATAGCAATGTATTCATTGTTCAATTGTGCAAATAAAACATTGCAATGTATTTTATGAAAATATACCAGCCAATAGGTATCTCAGTAACATTGTAAATGCAGCCTAGCAGTCCATTGTAAATGCCTACTGTAGCTTTTTCACAGATATGGTGAAAAACTACTGGCCAGGACAAAGACAGTAACACAGAATGACACTTTTTGTTAAAAGCTATTATGTGTTTTTCCTGGTAGTGTGCCGGTTAATAGCTAAGACGAGGCACCCAAAGGCATTCATATTCAGTTTATGAGTTCCTTGTCTAAGTAGAGAGATAATATAGTAAATACATGGTGTCAATCTTCCTAAAGATATCAGGAGGTACCCTATAGGGTTCGCTCTAAGCAGTAGATTGTTTTGTAAAGTTCATATTTGATAAATGTACAAGTGTAATTTTGTTGTGGATTGATTACAAAGTAGTGTGCTTTGCTGCTCCCACAAAGCTGTTGTTCTTATTTATCCCTCCTTGATGGGTAGCCATGCACGGGGCTTCACTAGATTCTTTCCCTCCACTTCTCTCTGCATTCATTGTGTCAGGCCGTTCCTTCAGGGGACGTCTCACTCCCTGCTACCGGGATCTTGGCCATGGACTTGACACAGATAGACAGAAGGAAAGGATACATACAAACACACCACAACAAAACACAAGCTCATGAATTTTGTCCAGTTTGAAATGGGTGCCAAGATACTCCTTTGTAAATAAATAGCCTGAGCGTGCAGTTTTTTTGTCAGACTCTCAGTTGTCTGTCTTTTTGACTGTCTAGGGCTCGCCACTGTGTCTCGTTGAGCTGTCTTTTGATTTCAAATGGAAGGGGTGGGAGTGAGGCACATAATGGCTGCCTTCAGTGTTTGTTGTTGTGTATTCTTTGCAAACAGATTTTTTTTTTTTTATATATATATACAGTATCACACAACCGCCAAATTGCAATCCATACAAGCGTGTGACAGTGACAGAGCAGATGTTGCTTTGACCAGAAGGTATGTGTGGCTGGCCATCCCATAACTTCTGATGTCAACACTGATGAAGCAGTGAGGAGAGAGGTAGCATTGGCTTTTTCACTGACAGCACCCGTGTCTGTGGAGCATAATGCATGACAACCACAGTTTTATGAACATTTCAGCTAACTAACAAAACGTTATTTAGGAACGATTTAATTGTCTATTATATTTTGAATCTAAGCAATTCTTTATCGTGACGCATTGTGATGATGCAGTAGCAAAAATGAGTTGAAAAGCTTTCATTTCTCACATTGTGTTTCTTACGTGTGCATAGTTAGTCTACGCCTAATTTATGTTTTTCAAGATGAGTCCAATTGGATTAGTCATAAAGCATATTTTCAGATTTATTAAAAGGCAAACGCCGTAGCGGAATTTTTCCTTTCTAGAATAACTGGAGCCTGGCTGGGTAAAAAGGCTGATAATATATGGCGCAGATTGATCAGTGAGTAGCAACCCCATTATCTCCTGAGATGTTAATTACACTGTGCTCAGCTTGCATGTCAAAAGGCAGATAATTGAAGAAGGTAAAAGATGTGCCACACTTTATTTATGCTTTCACTTTGAGCTAGCGGCTGATATCCTTCCCCCCGCTCTCCCTTTCTCGACCATTCTTTCTCCGTTCCCATTTTAGACGCCGTTTATTTATTGTTCGGTCATATCACACTGTCAGAGATCATCATCATTTTGCTGGGTATTATTCACACTCGTCGCCCCCTGCGCTGCCTTTGTATGTGTGGGCCTTCTCAGGTTGTGCTACGTGCCTCTGTCTGCGTCTGGCAAGCCCCCAGCGTGGAGGCCATGTGACGGGACAGCAGCGTGCGGTACAGTCATCCTCAATGAGGCCTGCTCCTCAACGGGTATCCGTAGGCCCTTGAACAACTATAACTCCTCGTCGCTGAGTTTGCCGTGCGTCTTCTGCCGATCTCTTTTAAAGACTGACATGGACACGTTTATAGAAGCAAGAGCGGGTCCATGACCAGTGTGAGACGGCTCGATTGCAAATGTGTGACATTAATATTATCCAATTTGTGCCATTAGCATGAGCTTTGTTGACCATAGGGGAACCTAATCGTGGTGGGATGGTGGTGAAGTGTGGTCACAGTGCAAAGGAGAGAAGAGGTTGGACGACGGAGCGTTTTGTTATGGAGAGCGGCTGGTTTGTCTTTCAGGTCTCTCAGGCGGTTATTGAGCAAAGTGTTCTTTGCAAATGCATTGAGGTGAGAGAATGAAAGTCCGCGAAGGAAAACTTAGTGAAATTATCTATCTTCTTTTTCTTTTCTTTTTTTACTTTGGAGTTGTTTATCTTTTGAGCGCAGTTTCTCATGCCTGAGCCCACTTTCATAACACTGGATCCATGACTTCCTATTGACAAAGTGTAACCTTGTGTAGGAACCTTTCAAAGATAAATTGTGCCTTGCAAAACTTTTCGGTTTTGTATGTCATTTCGCTTGCTGATAGAGATTGCATCAAAAAACCCTTTCCTGTGGTTGATGTGTGGTGTCTTTTGCTGCATTTCAGGGTTGTGTGTGTGCAGTGAAAGTGCAGTCACACATGCACACACCAGAGCTCTCCACTAGGCCTTTGTGTACATATCACATCCTCTGTCCTGACCAGGGTCAAAATGCTGATACGACCTAACTGACAGCTCGTCAGAAAAAAAAAAAAAAAGAAAAAGCTTGTTTGGTGTTCTTTTTCTTTTACTTATTACAACTGACATAAATGAGAGACTTGTGAAGTCTGTTAGGTCTTCCAGTACAATTTACTTTTAAAAAAAACGATTAATCATTTATTTTTTCTGGGTATACATTTATAGTTTATTACTGGGAATTTCCCATTTCCTTATAGACTAATGCCGCCCTGAAAAAAGTTGAATCCCCAGTGCTGTTCTCTTTTTGGATCCTCTTACTGTCCGCTGGGGTTATTTTGAATGTCAAACATGCAGGTTGGGGCGCAGGGCCATAGACTGAGTAGTAGTGTTCTTTCTCACATCTGAATCCAAATGTTAGCTGTGGGTGATTTATTGCATCACCTGGTGGACATATCTAGGAATGATCTCATCTAAGTGTTTGTGTGCGTTTGTGCGTGCGTGCGTGTGCGTGCTTGCCTGGATGCATGCGTGTACGGGGAGGTGGTTTTGTCTTGATCACAGATAAACATTGTTCAATATTCTGGAGTTAGGTTCTCTAGGTAGTGTTTTTAGTTTTTAAGTAAAGTTCACTTTTTAATAATATTTAATGCCTGTTTGATATTTAGTCTTATAAACAATATATATTTTTGACCAGCTGTGTAGCTTTCACTATTGCATTTGAGTTCTATTTACCTTATAATATTTAGACAGTCAGGCTCCTGTATATGGATTGAATGTCTCACAGGAAGAGGAGATCTGATAGATGGGGGCAGGGGGGGGGTTAGAGTTGGTTAGAGTGATTTGAGTTGGGTGGGGAGAGTGTTGAACACCAGAAATGCTGCTGGCTGCTCCCTTTCCCAACAGGAAACCCAACAGGACAGAGGTGGACAGAGTTAACTGCTGGTCAATGCTGCCTCTCGCATTCTCACACCCGTCTGCACCGCTGAAGGGGATTAGGGCTTGGTCAGAGAAAACAATGCCTTTTTTTGTTCAGTTTGTTGATTTGGTTTCCGTGAATGTTTTCATTTAATTACGTTGTTTTTTTTTGTGTGTGTGTTTTTGAAGCGATAGATCTCTGTTGTCTAAGATGCCAGGGAGCTGTATTTTGCAGCAGCAGTGCTGTCTTATCTGTGTTGAGGTCTGTACTTTAATGGGCTTTATTGATCTAAACAACATCAGGGCTTGCGGTGATGTTATTAAGGTAGAGATAACTTCTGTGTAATTCCACTCCAACAATATATTAGCCTTTTATTGGTCTAAATAACTCTACCTTTTAGACAGTAATGCACCAGTAAGTCACGATGTCTCTTTATGTCTGCAGGATCTTAATAAAGCATTTCCTCTGGACATCCTGCTGCGGAGAGAGTGAAAAACGACAGGTTAAAAGGCATGCTGGGAAGTTTCCATGCCATCACCGTAAATTATCTCTTTTGAATACATAAATAAGGTCTTAACAGAGCGGCGAATAGGGAGACGAGGGGGGTGGGGGGGGGGTAGGGGGGGGGTGGTGGGGGGGGGGTGGAGTGTTAGCACAGCCATGGGCCTTAACACATTCTCCGTTTCACACGTGGAGATGCTGGTGGGAATAATGCCCTGGGTTGTTAAAGCCACACATGTAAATGGTGGCTACTGCATGTAGGCAGTAACTCACTGGTCGGTTCTGTTCGAATCAGGAGGTGTGAGTTATAACTGGGATTAGAGAGTTGGTTACTGTACAGAATCAGTGTAATCTTACCATAGTGAAATAACATGAAGATAATGAAAGTTTTGGGGCTAATAGTTGTTGATTTAACTGTTTGCTTGTTGGTGGCAGACTTTCTATGGACACTCAACAATATGTATTTTCCTTCAAGGGCACCACATATCCAATATTAATGTGAAAGATTGCTCCCATTTATCTGGAAGCATATTTTCAGAGAGCTTTTTTTATTTTTAATTTGCAGCTATTTAAAGGTACGGTTTTAGTAATGAATTATTTTGTCATCTCAGATGAGATTAATCTTTAATAACTGCAACAATTATTTTATTAAAAAGAAGCCATACATTATGGCTATCTTGCCAAGGTCTCGAGCTGTAAAGAATTCTCATTAAGAGCATTACATTACCCCGTAGTGCTTTCATGTGGATGTCCCGCTGAAATTACTTTACATGTCAACAATGCTTGTGTTAGAAGGAAGCAGTCATATTTACAGAGGCTAGCGTTTTTTCTCTTTCCCGGCCTGACACTTGGAGATGTATTAAAAGAGATACTAATGCTCCAAATCTGATTAAGTCATTTCAATATGAAAACTCTGTAAAAGTGTTGACTTTTACTATATTGTGAGGAATTGTGTCCTCTGCCTGTAGCCTCGATTAAAAATGCCATTTTGTTCATGGAAGTTTTGATAGTTTTATGGATGATTTGTTTAGCATAGTGAGACCCCAGACTCAAAATTGCATCTCTTTTTCTTTTAAGTTGGGGGGAGTTAAGCCTTTACTTAATGAATGATCAATGTCTGTTCATAGGTTTACAAAGCATCCTTGGTTTTCAAATGGTTAGCCTGGTGTGCAGTCCTCCTAATGGTTTCATACCCAGGGTTGCTTTTAATGACTTGAATGTAATTGTTTGTCAGCATGGTAATGTGTGATTCTATTTCTCTGTGTGAAGTTTGAAATTTGATGAAGTACGGATCTTGTCAAGGACTGTGACATGTCACCTGACAAATCAGCTTTGCCAGAACTACACTTATTGCACAGAATGGATTGACTCTCAATTCCCATGTCTTTTGCACATATTTAGATCAGTAATTTCTGTCTAATTTGTTGTATGCTCAACACATTTCAGATAAACAGGAAATGCTGACTATGAACAGATATTCTTCTAGATACAGCTGAATTGAAACCTCTGTCTTTGCTGAATGGCGCTCTAGTGGTAACTACTCAGTAACAATCTTTTTCCACAATCTTAAGAAATCTTTGAACTGTATTTCAAAGAAAGACAGAAGTGAAAATCAGGGTTAGGGAATCTTTTATTTTTAGTTTGCTTATAGGAGTGATCACTTCTCTAAATAAAACATTTTCAACAGACAAACTGTTTCATCATATCAAGAGTACCATCGAGGACCACTGTATTCATAGAAGCAGGTCTTGTGTCCTGACAGATTTATATTAGACATGACAGCCTAATGTTAATTGTGATATTAGGTTATAAAAACAGATTTTCAGTTTGTTATTTTACACAATAATAGAATGTCATCAATTTATCCAACGTTAAATGTTAAATGATTACTTACGTCAGCTTTGCATTTACAATCCTGACCTATCCCTTACATTTACAGAGCAACATCAGAACTTTTGAAGGTGTGTTATTATTGAGACATAAACATTTATTTTCAACGAACAATGGAGTGTGTGTCCTGCATTGACATAACATGTTCAGGAATGCTAAGGAAATTAGGGTTAAGTAATATAAAGTACTTTCTTGCTTTGAGGCCATAGTATGGAATTCTAAAGCTACCTCTCTGTTGCTCAAATTTAGAAGGCCATCATACTGTGGATGAACAACATTTTAACCTGGAAGTATCGGTCTGTCTTTGCAACACCATCTATTTCTCCTTTAAATGTTTGTTGATGGTTGTTAAAAGGCATGCCATTATACCTATGACTACACCCTGTTATTTGGCCTATTTTTGATAGTGGTCCGCTATTCAAGTCTTTGTTTTATTCCACTGTAGCTCCACATTGTGTTGGTAGAGGGCAGATTCCTCTGTGTTTTCGTTTCGGTGATTCTTAACAAGCAAAACAAAAGCGATGCATTATGAACAAGGCTCAAGAGAGGGCCACTTATTGTCACCACTGCCCTTCTGTCGATTCCCTCCGCGCATCCATGTCATGTCTTCATTGGTCATGCTCGCTCCGCTTTCACACACACAGCTAGTGCAATCAGCTAAATGTAGCGGCTGCTTTCTTATTATTACCTGGGTGCTTAAACCAGATCCCCCCCCCCACACACACACACACCCCTCCTCTTCTTCAAGGACAAATGGTGTCGAAGAAGGCTGATCCCCTGTAAAGTCCCAGAGCTCTGGGCGAGAAGCAGATCCCTTTTCCGTGCCAGCTGTTCCGTCCGAGACACCGGGCCACGCAGAAACTCTCTTAATATAATTCAGGGGGGCTCAGGAGAATAGTAGCAAACAAGCGTGCCAGCGAGGAGAGCGTTGAATTTTTCATCAGTGGACCTCAACTCGCTGAGTTAGTGGGCAGCGCTCTCATTCATGAGCAGATGTTCAGCGCAGTTTCACTCTGCAGTTAATGTGAACTTATTGGCCTCTCTGCCATCGGCTGCAAGGACACTGGCAGCGACCTGGCATCTGAGAATTACTCCTGGTAAAAGGCGCCGGCCAGGCAAGAGTAGCCCTGGCCTGCTTGAGCCACTTCTCAGCCCAGGAGCTGGAGCCCGGACAGCGGAAGGCACTGACAGCCCATCAGTCTTCGGGCAGACAGTGATGAAACACTCGCCACTGTTTGTTGGGGGAATAGCAGGGAAAATCCTGGAGACAATTTCCACGGGTTCATCATTCATTTCTTATGACACACCATGCATGCAGCCACAACGGCTCGGCCAGAAAAAGGCCCCGGATGAAAAGATAAAGCCGGAAAGGTACACCTACTGAGCCGTTATAAAAAGAGAGGTGGTTGTTTCTATACCCTTGAAAGAGGAAATTCATAGGAGGCAGGCAGCTGTGAGGGGCTAACAGTTTGGCCCTGGTTGCGCCATGGTTGAGGCCAGCTGGTGCTGTGGTCAGCCTGCTGTGGCTCTATTCTCCTTCCTGCCTGGTGGTACAGGCATCTGCTGGCCAAAGCAGCTCACACTGGGTTTGATGTGGGCCCGCAGATCTCCAGTACCTTCTTACCAACTAAGCAAAAGGCTGCTTTCAAGAGACGACGTGAAGGCCTGTAAATGTATCAGTGTGAACGATTTAACGTGTGGAAGTCATGGAGATGAAGTGGTGGATGTGGGGCTTTTGTATAGGGAACGACAAGCACTTGTTTCCTTTGCACATATCTCATTTTGACTTTCTAATTGGTCGTTTTCCGGTTGGGTTTATGAGAGCAAAGCTAATTAGTGTTTCTAAATTCAGCAGGAAAAAAAAAAGAGTCAGTTGGGTTGATTGTTCTGGTTTCCTCTCCTGTGTCAGGCGCTCAACAATAAAATAAGACTCTAATCATTTTGGAAGCGCTCGTATTTTTAAACCCTGAGCTGAATGTCACTCCCGGTCTCTTGGCATTATGTTTTTGTGAGATCAGGGAACAGTGGTTGCCCTCTCACCGGGCTCTCTTTGTGATTCGCGGGGAGTTTGGGATTGGGCCGGTGAAAAGACGAAAAAAAAATAAATCCATGGTATTTTAGGTGGGGTTGTTTATGCTTTGATTGGGGAACGTCCTGCTGACATGAGCTGGCTGTGGAGTTTACAGTAGCGCTGACATTCTCTGTACCTTTATGGAGAGTGCTCCAGCTGCAGCGAGCCCTCAGGAAGCCCAGCGCAGGGCAGGCTCACATGGGCGGCCTGGCGGCCCTCGCCGGGGAGACAGGGCCCTGTTTGACTTGGCAGCGCCTCTTCTCTCGGGGAACTTTTGCTGCCTCTGCAGAAAAGCCAGTGGCGGCCGCTCTCACAGGACGGCGGTGATTCCAGGGCCAGGATGGGCTTTTTCCACATCGCCTCTCTGTCAGGAAACACATTTTGCCTTTTTCTTCCCTCCACGTTGGAAAAAGGGGGAGCTAGGTGGGAGGAGGGGAGGGACAAAGGGAATGAGTGACAGAGCTTCACAACAGGGAGTCTGCCCTGAACAGGCTCGTTCACAGCTCTCTCAGTATGGCCTTCATTCATACGAGAAAAAAAATAACTGAAAGGTTTATAGGTCACTTTTACAGCGTGCTGTAAAACTTGCACTATTTTTATTTTTCTATCCAACCCGCAGGGATTTGTATTCAGAGGCCAGTAATTAAGAAGCACTGAATCTAGGGTTAGGGAGGAACAGTGTTTAAATGCAATTAGGTCGCCGCCAGAATCAATTTGAACTCAATTACAGTTTTCTGAATGTGCCATTATTTGTTTAATCAAGGGAATTCTCTTTTGAGATGCTAAGTAAGTATCCAAAGATATTTAGAACATGGAGAGAAAAATAAGCTCCTTGAAACCTACTTAATGCTGTGACCTCCCTCCAGATCCTCTTTGCCTCGTTCTCTCTCTATATGAGCATACACACATTCGCAA